>VWZT01013295.1:323188-386098 GCA_013397055.1 Pachycephala philippinensis
AGCGGGAGGCAGCGGCAAAGTAGCGGTAAAACCTGGGCAGTTTCAGGCTGCAGCCATAGCTGGCTTGCCAGAGAAACGCCAAATGCATCCTTCATCCCTTGGCTGCCCGCACCACGCGGGGCCGCATCTCCGGCCCCAAAGAACAGAGCGACTTTGCCATCACTAACACAAACTGGAGCAGGGGCCTCCACCCAAGAGCTGCTCTCTGCAGGAACCTGTAGCTCTACTCTAGAAGTTGCCATGTAAAATGAGTATTTTTTAGAAGCGTACTTCACGCCCTGTACCTTTCCTTCAGTCCTTGCATCCCATCAGAAGCCCCAGAGTACCTGTCAGACCACAGAGCAGAGAAACAGGCGTGCGATGCTGCTATCCCGCTGCTCTCAGGGGGAATCACTGCAGAGCAGCGCTTCCCAAGCTTCCCCTTCTGTAGATCGTTTTTGCGGAATATGGACATCTCTCTTCCCAAGCGACTCGTCTCAGGTCTCCAGAGCCACTCAGTGTGGTTCTGTGGAAAATGGGAAAATATTTGAATAATACTGAGGTAAAACAAAAATTTGACTCCAAACCAAAGTTACGCATCCTCAAAGTACAGAGTCTAGCTCTGAATGCATGTGCCGTCTGTACAAACAGCAAGCAACAGCATGGGAGGAGAGGAGCCTTTGGCGACAGATGTGGAACTACGTGGCAGAATTAACATCAAAAATCTGTGATAGCAGAGAAACTGAGCCCCAGTGTTTCTCAAACCAGTATGGTCAACACCTGAACAACCTCCTTCTTCATCGTCCTGTCCTCAGGGTCACCAGTGCCAGCAGGACAGCTGGGAGCTGCTGCCTGCAGCACCTGAGCTCCAGCTTTATCAAACATCACTACACCACCAGCTCTCTTCAGCAGTGATGCAGCCTTCCTGCCCCCAGCAGCAGAAGAGGACAGGTTGGACTGGTTGCAAGCCAGGACCTGTGCCAAGGTCTCTCCTGCACCCCCCAAACATCTGGTTTAACTCTGCCAGGTCTACACTGCACTGGAGGGGTTAGAAATACATGGGAGCCAAAGCAAAGGAGACAGAAGGCTGTGAGAAGTCGTCTCAGACAGGTTCCTGCTTCAGGAGAGCACAGTGGAGCACATAGGCACTAAAAATTGATATTAACATTAATCTCCTTTCCTGTTTCCAGGCTTGATTATTCAGTCAACCAAATCAAGGAATCGTCAAATTTAATAACATTTGTTTCATGTCTCCAACCCCTCCTTTCACTCAGATTTACCATCTACACTATTTCCTCTGTGCTCAAACTTCCAAAAGAAGGAAAAGATGCCCAGAGCTCTTGAGCAGGAAACCTCAAGGGGCAAAGGGAGAGGCAGTGTGGTCTGGTCATGCAGCTGACAGTGTACAGCCCAGAAAAAAATATCTCCTGACCTCTGTCTTTCTCAAGGCTCATTTCACTACACCTTTCCATTCATTTGACAAAGATGCTTTTCCACAGCAAAAAGGCCAGAAATATACACTGATTTCCTCAAAATACAACTTTCCCTAGTAATAAACACTATTTTGCTTTTGTTTGAAGGGGGTTTTTGCCACCATTTTCTAGAATACACCACTTTTTTCATACAGCAGAGATACATCTTTTAAACCCTACTAAGTTCTCAAAAATACTAGTTCTGATCTCTCTGAAGCCACATCTTTCTTTCATGATTTCACGTAAATATATTTTTTTAAGATGTGAGAAAAAGGGCGAAGAAAAAGGTGAAAGAAAAAGGGTGAAGAAAGATGACAAATCTGGGGACTATGGGGTGGGGAACAAGGGAGACAACAATCAACCCAAAACCCAACAAACTTCTGTTTCCTGTTAGTGGAAAAAAGTATTTCAAAGAAGGGAGTTTCTGAGCCTACTCATAGCAGTCACTTTCCAAATTTGTAAATATCCAAATTTGTAAATATCTCACCACCAGTGAACTCATCTCATCCAGGAAGAAAAGGATATTAACCAACACAAACCATATAATGCAAATGTTAATATCAACCTTAAAAAAAAAAAACCTCTCAAGCTAAAAAAATGGATAGCGGAAATACTTGGAAAAATATGAAATAAAGAACGCATTTTAAAAAAACTTCAGGTTTAAAAAAAACCCCCAAACCTGGGAAAATTCTCAGCAGGAAAGAAAGATTAAATTCATTACAAATTTCTCACTAGGCTTTTTTCTCTGTGACGCACGTTGTGTTAGTTTTGTGCAAATTGCATGTTTACTCTATTAAGAGTAATTTTCTGTGAGCTTAAAGGGCACCTTTGAAGAAAGAAAATAGCCTCTAGTGGCATTTCTACATAACCAGAGTGCACATGGTAATATCTTTGCCCTAGCATCCATAAAATCCTGCCGGAGAAACACATAACTATGATTTATGATTTTCTGCCAAGCCTGGGCTTTAATTTCTTTAATATATTGGAGATCAAAATCCTTACTAAACACAAATTTTATCTCTTACATTTTTCTTTTGTAAACAGGGAGGTGACACATTCTGTGATTGTATAATGGAAAAAAGAAAACATAACACATGGGCAGAATGCTCCAGATCCCACGTTTGCATACTAAATAGGAAAACAACTTTCTGCCTAATGAAAAAATGCTACAGATTATTAGGAATAGCCACAGAAGTAATCAATCAATTTATCCAATGGACTGGGCCACAGCCTGCTTCCAAGAAGCTTTTTAATGTTTATGGCTCTTGAGTGGCATCGTTTAATTAATTGAACAACACAAAACTTCTCGTCTTAGAGATTTAAAGTATTTTCCTTAAAAAACAAACAAAAAGAACTAATGACAGGTTCACTACTCATAAAGAAAGGTGGCTGGACAATCCCCCATTTATTCAGGGAGGAGGCAGAACAATGCTCCCTAAGTGATGCCTCGCCTGTGCCTCCATGGGATTGTTGGGAGGCATGAGAACATTTCCCCCTCAATTTCTGGATTTATGAAGATTCTTGTTTGTGATGTGGATACACCTCCCTTCACACAGACCTGCTGTGACAGAACTTTTTCTACATAAATCATACCAGGGACAGCTTTTTAAAATTGTTCAGTAAACAGGCCTCCAAATAACCACCTGAGTACATATATTACATATATATATGTATATATATATGTAATATATATAATATATATGTGTGTACATACATAGAGAATATATTACATATATATTATATGTATATATATGCATCTATTTTAATATTAGCCAGTGTTCATGGAAAAAAAATATTATAAATGGAAGCATTTCTGCTTAAATTCATCCTAAGTTTGACACGGGCCAGTCTTAAAGATGGTGACCAAGGAGGAAGAAGGAGCCACCAAGTAGATTTACTTGGTTTAAATATTCTTTGGGAAAGGTTTTACAGCATAACTCAAAGGTCTCCTAATGCGCAGTGTCGCCCTGAAAATGCAAGCAGATGAGGAAATGCAGGATGTGGAAGAGTAAAAGGCAGGATGCAATAAAAACAAATGATAATGAAGTGTGGAAAGTTACTTTAAATAAGTCATCTAAAGCTAAGCTATAGCCCTTTCCAATCAATACTTACATAATAATTACGTGAAAATCCAGAAAAATGGATTAACAAGACAGCGTAAGAAACTCAGCTTCAAGCAGCAACAAAGCTGAACTTGTAATTATGAATCAAGTGCACACCAATCCCATAACGAAAAAACCACGGAGATGGAAAAGACTAGAAAAGCAAAATGCAAATGCAGTTTAGCTGCAAGTTTTGCCCATGAAGCCTGAATCATTTATTAAATATGCAATAAAAAGGCGACAGCCCAAGCACTTAGACTGAATTTACCTATCTGTAAACAAAAATCTATAGAAGCCATAAAAGAAAAGCTTCACCAGCGTTACTGCCACTTTTCAGAGAAAAGCAGCATTTACGTGCAGGAGAGAGTACTGCCACCATGGAAGAGCTTGCCAAATTTTAGCTTTAGGATAGAGCACTTACAGTAAAAACCCATGAATCCTGTGACACCAGAGTGGATTATGGAGATACTGGCGGACCTCCAATAAGGCGCATAATGGTAAATTCCATCAGTTTGTTTTCCTTCCTGCGGGGTGCCGCGGTGCCTCTCCCTCCGGCCGGCGATGCTGAGCGGCACCGGGCACGGACCGGGCCGGATCCTGGGGGAGGTTCGCCGTGCCCACCCATGGAGAGGGCACACAGAGGGGGAAAGAGACCACTGAGAAGGGCTTCTCTGGAGGAGCACGATGGGGCTTAGTGAACCAAGAACGGAGACCCCAGAAGCGCAATCGCCAAAAGCCAGAGAAGGCAAACAATGGCTCTAACATGGGCAGTTTTATACCCCTACAGAATAGGCGGGGAAAACACACACCAGCCAATCAAACTGGGACTGGGGACGATACAAACGGTGCGGGAAAGGGAATACAGCAAATGGGAGAAGGGACAGGTGGGGAGAGTTAACGGGCTAATTAGCAACCGAGTAATGCAGAACTTTCTAGAAGAGGCTCCACCTGTGGAGGGGGAAGGGTGGAGATGGCGGTGGCCAATGGCCGGGCTCAGGGCCCTTGAGATGCTGTGGCATCGAACCAGTGGGCATTGTGGTCATGGCTCACTGCCACAGTGGGTGACAGTGAATGTTCAGAAATTTCTGTTATAAGAACAAAAACAAAGACAACCAAGGAATGAAATTATTTATTCTCATGTATTTCGACTAACTCACTTTTTTTTTTCCCCCCCAGAAGATAGTGCAAGGCAGTGTTGGACAAAAAACAGGCAGGCANAAACCAGTGGGCATTGTGGCTTGGCTGGACATTACCGTGGTCATGGCTCACTGCCACAGTGGGTGACAGTGAATGTTCAGAAATTTCTGTTATAAGAACAAAAACAAAGACAACCAAGGAATGAAATTATTTATTCTCATGTATTTCGACTAACTCACTTTTTTTTTTCCCCCCCAGAAGATAGTGCAAGGCAGTGTTGGACAAAAAACAGGCAGGCACATTTTAAAATAGATATGACAGTACTTTTAATACCAGGGATCAGTATCCAATCTGGGGAATGCACTTGGAGAACGCACAGGCAAAATTCTGTAATCTGGCTGAGCTGGATTGGAAGAATTCCCTTGTCTTTGCAGAGCCAGGCTTGCACACTGACAGCAAAATAGGTCGTCTATTTTTGCCAGCTAAAAAACAGAGAGAAACAGTCATGGCCAACTGCAATTTTAGACAGCAGAATGCAAATAATCTGAAGAGTCTGTGTTCACAACATGTGAGAACTCCTTAACAGTTTCATTTCCACAGGGAACTTCTTGCATTTAACAGTTGATTATCTTCTTTCATATTTTTTTGCTACAGTAAAGAATACCTGAGATTCCATAAATGATTGAGTTACTTTTATATTTTCTGGTCATTTGCTGTTTTTTCTCAAAACACCTGACCTCCTCCCTGGTAGTCAAAGTTTTCTCCTCTTCTATCTCATGGAAGTGGCAGCATGACTTCTGTCCACAGACATCCAAGGAAGCGTCACGGGAGAGAATAAGATGGGAAAAAGACCGTAAAGTGGAATTATCTTAGAACCCTCAACTTCACATCCAGCACCAAAGCATGAAATCATTTCATACCTTTGCTCGTAATGGCAAGGTTTATATTTGATTGCATGCTGTACATATTGTCACTAATCCCCAACTAAATGCCATCACCCAAGAGGAAAATCAGAATTCAAAAGGGGACAGCCTTTTACCAAAGGCCTGTTCCCAACTCAAATGCCTGTGTATGGACAGAGAGTTCCTGGTTGCTTCAAAAGCTGCTTCGTTCAGGACTTTGGGGAGAGATTAATCAACTTGGAAACTGAGAACAGCATCATATGTAAAAATTAGGAGCTACATAAGCTCAGAATTTGTCAGGGTACACAGGTCCTTCAGAAGTTCCTCCATGGGCAAGTTCCTCACGTGCCCAGCTTGTACCAACATTTCTCAGCCTCCCAAAGTAATACAGCAAAAATAAACCATAAAAGCCAAGGTAGCCCCTAATTACTGCCCCCCAAACCATCCTTCCCCCCAGCTGCACTCAGCTGGGTGCACAACACATTCTCAGCAGTCACACCTGTGCTGCTGGATGACTTCAGGCTCTGTGAAATGTCCCCATCCTGCTGACCCATCACCCCGTCTCACCCTGTGCGTGCTGAGAAGCTCTTCAGTCTTCCAGTGTTTTCTTCTTGATTATAATGAGTTAATTACTTTGCCAGAAAGCACGACGTAGCTTTTTATTAATCTCCATGGCCACTTGGGCAATGAAGAATTGCAGTTTCTGCAGAAGGCTGAGCTAACACTATCTAAATATTATTCTTTATAATTATTAGACAACACGTGCAATAAATAATTATACATCATTAGTATTCTCCCAGCCCAAATGACCCATAGCAGGATAGTCTGTCAACCTTGGGTCAAGCAGCCCTTATCCATTAAATAGGATATTTCATGATATTTTAGGTTTTCCTCCTCGATCCTGCAGCCAGTTGTAGCTCTGTACTGAAGGATGGAGCTCCTTAACCTTTCTAACTCACCAAAGGAAGTGCAAACATTTCATATTCTGAGCTGGAGATGTTCTGTCTATGTCAGGAGAATGTATTACAAAGATTTCTTGTTTTCTTGAACATGAAAAAAAAGAAGTTTTTCCCACTGCAATATCAGTTTTGGTTTGTCTGAACTAAATTTTCAATCTTTAAAACCCCTTTATTCATCAGGGTTATTTTTCGTGAGACAGTTCATTTAAAGGGACTGCTGGCTTCAACATTTGCTTAAAGAGATTCTCTCATTTCTTTGAGCTGTCACCAAAACCTGGAAGTATCTGTGTGTGACTTTTTTGGTACCAGAAATGGAGAAAGCCTCTGTCATTTGTATTATCAAACTAAAGTTGCCGGAAAAGGTTTACAAGCATTGAAATTACTCATCTCTCTAGAGACTTTAATGAGATAAATAAACCAGTCAGTACTCAATCAGTGCATCAGCTTTGGAACTGGGAAGTAGCAGCAGGATGAAAAGAAAGAAGTAACAATTAAATAATTCGTACAATATGGTGGGGGGAAATTTATTACAACGAGTTGCAGGATTTTCCTAAACGAATGCAAGGTTCTAGCTCAAAAGGCAGCTGTAGAAAACGCATAGAGAAAAAGAACCATGATAGAATAAAACAAAAAAAAAAAATCCAAANAAACAATTAGCAGAAAACAGTTCTCATTCAGTTCCTGAGCTGAACTTACACTAATGGCATGTCAAGCTGCAGAACTAAAAATCCAAAATCCACTAGAATCAAAGGGCATTTCTTGAGAAAAGAGGACACTCATCATAAATGACATAAAATGAAAGCCTTGCATGGAATGAAAAAAATTCAGGGCCTTGTGGAAAGGAAGGTTTTACTGAAATCCAATCTATGCAAACAGTGTACTCTGCTGGGTTTATGGATGTGCTCCCTTTAATGGGACTTTGTTTTAAATAATACTTTGCTTTAAGATGGCAGCTGAGTGAATTATTACCATTGACCAGGAGAGAACAAAAACTGCAGCATTTACAGAAGTGAGAACCCCTGAGATAAATCACAGGAAGGGGAAGGAGGAATGGAACCTCCATCTCTGCTTAAGGATGGAGAACCGTGCAAACATCTCCAGAAAAGGGCAAAAGCCTGAGATCTGTGACCCAGAGGGGACAGAAGAGAGGGTCAGATCTTTTATGTTATGGGTCCTGATTGTTGGGTTGGTTGGGAATTTTGTTTGTTTGTTGGAGTGGATTTTTTATTTTTAGTTTTGTTTTTTAAATTATTTTTCTTTCCTTNTTTTTTTTTTTTTTTTTAATTAAAATCCAAGTTATAACATCACCTACTTCTAAAGAATTTGCTGTTATATCAATTTCAGACCTATACATGGTGGGCCATCTCCCCTTTAACTTTCCTTAAGAAGACTGTAAAACATTCCTGTGAGCTCTAAAATAATAAAGACAGCATTTGCTATTATTTTATATAGTCTCAAATGTTTTGTCTAGAATTACATAACCAAACCATGCTGATTCTGCCAAGTTTTTTGTTGGTTTTTTGGTTTTTGGGTTTTTTTTATTAAGCAATCTGCACTGGGTTTGTCAGATAAGCAAATATATTTATATTCCTTCCACATATGCTGTCTGATTTCGTTTGAGCCTTTTTGCAAAGGAGGTAAATAGGTTTCTTGGAGACTTTAGGAGTTCAAGCTTATGACCTCCCAGCTTTTACAAGAGAAAACAAAAAATTGCTCACCGAAATATTAGGAAGGGCACTCCATTTTAAAAGGATGTTATTATTTGAGTTGGAGTTGTAATGGAGCTAAGCCACACCTACTTAGAGAACAGGGCCAAACATTGCTCTTGCTTACAGCAGTTTAAATCCTTGGAGGCCTTTATTACTAAGAAAATTGAGTAAGATTTCAGTAAAATCAATTTTTAAAAGCACCAGGAGCTTGCTGTTGACCTCAGCTACAGCAATCTGTGCAGCTTTGCTAAAACGTGCTCTCTCTCTTAAATCTGGCTGACGCCACTGATGAATTGTGCTGTAAAATTTACTGTTTCAATCCCTTAACACACAGAAGCTGCTGCTTGGGTTTCAGGAGTACCCTGTGAGATGGAAGGGAGAGGTTTTCCCCAAGTGACTGCAGGAATGCAGGCATCTTCTCTCTCTGGCACCACTTCTCAGCTCCTTTAGCATTTAGATTAACCCACAGCAGCACCAGGGATGGGGAACAGCAGCCCTAAAGGGAGCACTGGAGCAAAGTGTCCCCACCTCTGTCCCCTCACAAAGTTCTGTACAGAGCTGGCAGGTCTGCACCTGCTATTTCCCTTGCCTTATGTGCAGTGACCCAGTGCTGTGGAGTTTTAATTCACAATTTTTATTTATCATCATTATTAGTACTGCATAATGGGATCTTTGGCTATGGCTACAGCACCTAGAATACCTCAGGAATTCAAGCAAGAACTATTTCACATTTCAAACGTTCCTTCTTCTGTGCACACTCAGAAGATTTTGGACTTTTTACCTGACACAGCCTGAAATAAGTCTGGGATTCCTGGCTTGGTAATGAGGTAATATCATTTCCACTTTCATTTTTGGTTTTTCTCAGCTTCTCCTCCATGAAGGATTGCCCTTGGTGGCACATCCTTCACCTCGCACCACCAGAGTGAGCAGCAATACTTAACAAGCAATATTTCAATATCTTATCCAATACACACCTATCAATAATGCATATCCGAACTCCCACAGTAGCTTCATCTTTTAACATGTCTCTGTTTGCCATTAAATCACCATGTGCACTTTGATCTTGCATGCTTGACACATTTTAACAGACAGAAGGAACAGAACCATCAGTTCTCCCTGGCACCATCTGGGGTTCTTTTGCAGTTACTTTCTCCCTGGCTGCCTAAAGCTCAATTCAGCTTTGGTTTTTTGCCTTTTTTCTATTATTATTTTTTTCCACACCATCTTCCTGATCTTCTTTGCTTGGCCCCAGGTTTCTTCCCAACATCACCTTCCAAGCCTTTGTCACACATTTGAGTGCTGCTGTAAAGCTCAGGAGAGGTTTTTCTTCCCCCCCTTGCTATTCTCATTCTGCTTGAAGTGCACTGCAATTACAACAGGATATGAACTATCCTGCACTGTTATAGATGTGTTCAATTTTCTCTCTTTTAGTAGAAGTCTTTTCCCATCACTTTGGCCTGACAAACGTGACATTCACACGTTGATTGTATATGTCTGCTTTACACAGCATAGCTAATGACTTTTCCTTACCCTGACTTGAATTCCAGATTAGTTTTCCTACTGCTGAGCATCCCATTCTATCAATAATTGCAGGACAATTATCTCATTCGTGACTTTTTCCTCCAAACGCTGAAAAAAATCTGTGAATCTTAAAGAATATGATGCAGTAAATGTAAGGTTTTAAACTAATACTTCATTCTGGAGACTCTTCTCACTGTGTCTATCAGCCTGCAGACACCCCAATGACTTCTGCATATTCTCAGAAGGGAATTCAGTTTGCCTTCTGCATTGCCAACTACTCAGTTTCCTCTGAAAGTTGTTTATGTGGTGCTGTGACACAAGTGTTACAAAATTTGAGGCTTAATCTTAAAAGCCAGGACAGAAAATAAGATTTCTATCATAAAGCCTTGCCACTGTCTCACCTGATTCTTCCATCACTCGCCTTAATGCAAAAAGTACTTTATAAATCACACTGGTTTCTATAGGCAGAGGCCAATCATATCACAGAAGATTTTCCTTTTGTCTCTGGGGGATCTCAGACGTCATCTCCTTTGCAAGGTGTTATTTTGGCAATGAATCATGGATACCATTTACTACCTTACACAGCTCTTCATTTTGGACTTTCAATCTTGAGTGTAAATATCAAGTCTCACTTGAACTCACCTGGCCATTTCTGCTGGGCTTTTTTAAAATTAATTTTTTATAGGCTTTGAAATGAAAAATAAAATACTGGTATTACTGAACTGATATCAGGTATCCATGGAAGATGGGATGGAAAGATTTTTTCCTGATCTTTAATCTCCTCTCCCTTCCATGTGCTGAAAATTATCCTAATTTCTTCCCACTCAAGAATTCTGTAAGGCCCTGAACATTAAGAGATGCAAAACTATCTTTGACCTGTGTCTCATTTCTGAACCAGATCCTCCTTAGCCTGAACAGATAATCCAATTTAGGAAATTAATATGCTCAAATCAATTTTTTTTTTTCAGCTAATCAGACCAGCTGTAACTAAATAATATTGAGTTCTATTCTGTACCAAGAAGTGTAATATTTAAAGTTTCCTAAATATACATTGGATGTCAAATTCAAGTTAGGCGATGTAAAATTTGATGCCAGGAGTGTGACTTTGGTGTTTCAAACTCAGGAGACACGTTGGTAGTTTTGACTGTGGGTTTCTGCATTTCAGAAGCCTCGTGGTTTTGCTTAATATATTTTCCAGTACTTCTTTCCAGTCAATTCTTTGTGCCTTCAAATTCAAGTATATTAATAATGAGAAAATATGAATCCTCATCACCCCCCAGCACTCACAGAATCATTAAGGTTGGAAAGGACCTTTAAGATCACCAAGTGCAGTTATTTAAACAAAGAATAAACCCGGTGAAAGACTGAGGCAACTTCAATTTAACAGACATTTTTCTACTTTGTGGTTAATAGAAAAATAAGTTTAATGACAACATGACAGATGGTTTTCTTTGTGTAACAGAAAATGGGGGAATAAAGAGATTTGACAGAGAGAAATCAGGACTCTTGTCTCTCAACATGTATTTTGGGAACTGCAGGCTCTTTAGTTTAAGGTAACCATTTAAACATTGAGGACAGAACTCTGAAGCCTTTTCATGGGTCAAAAAGATGAACATGACTCCATCAGAAGCAAGGAATTGGTTACAAATCCACTACAAAAATTAAGGGCACATTGGAAGGAGGAAGGCTTAAAATAGATCTCCCAAGAAATATGAGTGTATTTCATATTTATCTCCCGTGGAGGTTGCAGAGTGACACAAGCTCTCTGTGTTGTTTCTGTGTCTCACTCAGTTTTATTGCAGATCAATCACTGAATACTCTCCATGCATAAATACATTCCCGCCAGTGCTTGAAATATAGATTTTTCCATTATAATTTTTCAATTCCTTTTTTTTGTGCTACCTTTACGTCGTCCTGGTCCTTTTCACTGCACTCCCAGAATTAAATTGGTGCCGTTAAGAGTTCCTGATTTCACAGGAAGGAATAACTGCCTTTCACAACCTTTTTATCATTTCACCACACCTCCCCATCAGCACATCCCTACAGGTCCAAACATGAATATAAACAGCATGTATAATTATCTTATCCTTTTTTTTCTTCTCTTTTCCTTTTATTTTTGTTTTTATTTTTGGATTATAGCAGTGTCTGGAAATACCAGCCAAGAACAATGTCCTTTAAAGCTCTATGAGAATACAGTCCTGAGCCATAAAGTCCTTGGTATTAACACAATAAGATATGCAAGGAATCAAAGAGAAACAAAACCTAATGTACAGGTAGAAACTGGATCAGGAAAAATCCATTCTCTGCCTCTTTCAGTCCAAAAAATTACTGGGTTTTTCACCCTTACTGAGAACAACCCCAAGCAGATGAAACACTTGTTCCTCTCAGAAGCTCAAGTTAGGAACATTTCAATGGAACCAAAAATGCCACCATAGACAATATGAAAAGGGAAAGTTACTGCTTTGATAACACCTCAGAAGAAAGGAACGAGGCCCAAAGCTTTGATAGTTATCTACAGCAGGGTCCCACCAGGTTCTGCAGTTCAGCAGGGAGGACGTGGGGAGATGGCCCTGCTCGCTGTGTGCTGTGTGACACCTTCCAGGTGATGACTGCCAGTCAGAGAAGCAAAGCTTTGAAATCCTGGTTGGAAATGTTACTATTTCTAGCTGAGCTATCAGCATTCTAAGTGGGACAATGAGAGGGAAAAAACAGCTCGATAAACAAGAGATTTTTACTGCTTACCATGAACTCATGTGTGGTACTGGCAAACAACATTTGCAGCAATTGGCAGAATCAAAAATCAATTTGCAAAGTAGATTTGCAAGGAAGATTTAATGCAGAACTGGTTGTTCCTGTGCTATTATTCAATCCAATCTATTGGATTGAAACTTGCAGATTTGGAGGTGCCATAATTCCAACAAAGGCTGAAAAGAAGCCTTTTACATATCATTGAATGTTTTCTGGAAATCATGAGCTCTCATCCAATATCTTGTTTAAAGCTCACATTGGTGGAGCCTGGTTCTCTGCAAAATCACACCAGTTGCAAGCTGAACACTACAAGAGGAGGACCCTTCAAATTAGCCAAACACTACAAAGTTAAAACTTTCAGCACACTGTACATGGGATTTACTGTAAAATTTGATGTGCAGATGCTAGGGACCTGCAAAACATGGCTTAGACACATGTTGTAATACAGGAGACTTTTTCTGAAAAGGAAAAGAGCCCTCACTGAAAAAAAATTAAATTCCAGGAGAAACTTGACCAGACAAAATAAGCAAAAAAGAGGGAACAGAAATGGAATAGCAGTGGGTCACTCCAGCTGTCATTCCTGCATGAGAATCTATAACAGAAATAACCAAATTTAGTAAATCTGGGGCAAACTAGTGTCGTACAGAAATAGTTTATCCTGGAAGAATTAGCAGATGTACTTTCAATGGTGAAATGTGGGCACTCAGGGAGATTTCCCAGCCATAGCAAAAAGGACTGGAATTTCAGCCAAAGCTCAAAGCCATCAAGAAGCAGCCAGCTAACTCTGAGGAGACAGCTCTGGTCTGATGACACCCTTTTTTTGGAGAAGTATCTCCATCTGTATCTCCACCTGTATCTCCATCTGATTTGCAGCAGTGAATATTAGTCAATACAGCAAAGGCAATATCAAAAAAATCTGTACTTGGAGGCTCCATGATGGTTCATTCCATCCTCTGCCCCTCCAGTCCTATCAACTGGTGTGCAGATGTGCCTGATCCTGTGCTTCTCTGCAGGTCCCTGGGGACACAGATGAGGGATGTCCCCCAGCCCCAAGCACATGAGATGCCCCTCACAGGAGTAACACCTCCAGCCTTCCACCTGGCAGGAGGTTTGAGCCCATCCTGAGCAGTCAGTCCTTAAAACCAAACCCTGCACCTGCAATTCTGCAGATTTGGCGGTGGAGAGGTCAAATCTGTTTCAAGCTATTGCTTCAAACACTCTTTTAATGGGCAGCTTGTGACAGCAAGGACAACTGTCTGCAGACAATCCCAGGCTGCACAGCTTTGCTGAATGAACACAGTCCTGAGTCAACACCTCCACTGTTTGCCTTGAGAAGATGAAAATCAGATGAAACTCCTGAGGTTTTTTGGCAGGTGGAACGATTTTCCCCACAAGGAACGGGCGCGGTGAGTTCGAATCTGTATTCCTGAAATACAACAAAGGTAGTCAATTAATTTGGAGAAGTCGCTATCAATTTCTAAACTTCCATTGAGATACCATAAATAATGCTTTGCAAGCTTATTAATTTAATAGCTCTGATATTCATTCTGTTTCATCATGTGTTTGCCAGGCTTTTATTCATTTTGATTTGTTTTTTCCTCCTCAAATGTTATTTTAAATAGCTTTCATGAAATAGCTGCATAATAAGTGTACCCTTTTGTTCTTCTTCAAGGAAGCTCAGCAAAAGCATAACAAATAATAAAGCTGATAAAAGGATACATGAAATGCATACCAAAATCCAAGGTTTTTTCTGATGCAAGCACCATTTAACTTCAAGCTAAGACATCTCTTATCTTGAGAAGTTGTTGGGCAATGGATTGAAGCCAGAGTCAAGTAGTGGATTTCTGGTTTTACCCTCCTCATGTTACCCTCCTGACTGTAAGTGTGCAATATAATAATGTGTTATTTGGCCATCCAGCTCAGAGAGGTAAGAGGGCCCTTTTGAGGCTTTCAACTTTTCTGGGAGAGCGAGAATTAAAATGAGTTGTTAACAAGAAAACAGAATGCATAATGATCACGGCAGAGTCTAAAATAAATTATGACATTTATGCTCACACACTTATATTTTGGAGAGTGAATGTGACTGAACAAGGCAATTATCTCTAATTAGGAGGGGCTAGGGTCATTCCATTAATTATGTCCATCACAGCTAGTTAACAATATTGATTAACAAGATAAGAAGCAGAATAAGCCATTCATCCCTGAATGGGGTTGTGATAGATTTTCTAGTGAATTCCTACAATGTATTTCAAAAGGAAAATTGCAGAATTGGAGGTGCCATAATTCCAACAAAGCCTGATTTCAAACAGGCTCTTCTGAAAAACATTCCTGAAACAATCTGCTTTTGTTAATATGGAATAATTATGGAGCTAAATAAACATACGAGAGCATTCCATAAGTGTGCCTGACACACACAGGGAAAACACTCTTTGATCCTTGAAGCAGAAAAAATTTCAGGCCCAAACTTTGCAGGGCTGAAGACAAAGACAAATTAAAATCTGATTGACTGCAAGTGATTAAGAAGAATGCAGACCTGCCACAAGAAGTCCTGGACTAACTTGGAAATGGTTGCCTAAGAACGGCTCAGTGCAATCCCTGGTTTAACTCAAAAACTGTCAGTGGGATCAAATTATGAAATATTTTGTCTGTGAGATACTATGAAAGAGAAATACAGACATATATGTTCACACTCACAGACACGCTTGCTCCTCCTCCATGATCTGCAATAGAATTCTCAATCTGTGAGATGTCTTACTATTTTCAAAATAAAAATAAGGTTTTTCCTGCTTTTTTCCTTTCCCTTTTTATTTTTTTGTTTGTGCTATGTGCATGTGTGCTTTTGTTTTGTTTTTTTTTCCTTCTGCATCCTGTCACAACACAGTGATTGATCCCCAAGTTTAGTGGTGGGCAACCAAGTGGGTATCAAACCTCCGTGGTGCTTCTGAGGCGCCGGTGCCAAACTGCAAATTGGAAACGCTCTCCCGGTCGCTCCCCCGACAAAAGAGATCCTTGATGTGCAGTTCCACCCCTCATCCCTCTCACGCCATTCTCAGGCTGCTGAGATGAGACAACAGCAGCGGCAGAGCATGTGCCTGATTGTTGGCACGTCACACAGACCTTATTAAAAACAGTGGGGGCAAGAAGAGAGATGAGAGGGAAGGCATTTGCTGCTTTGTTCCGATGCTGGAAAGCTCATTTGGGAAGGAAGGAGTTCCTGTGTGCACTGACATAGGTACAAAGACTTGATGCAATGGAGGCACCCAAACTTTCTCTGTGTATTTTGGATAATGAAGTTTTCAAATATTTTCCATCTAATATTAAAAGAATACATATGCTAAAGTAATCTGATTTAGAAAGCTTTGTTCCTATATCTTAATATCATATTTATTTTCATATCTCCAGCCAAGAAACTATCCCAGAATCAACACAAAAGCAAACTTATTCTGACCTTGAGTATAAAATACAAGTTCTTGGTCATGTCCAAAATCATCTTCTCATATTCATTGCTTCAGAAAAAGGAATGCAAAGCATAATACTTTTTAGAACATAAAGCAATCGCTAATTGTTAACAATAATATTTAAATTGCTCTCTAAGTGAAAACACTTAAGAAGCATTTAACTACAGTGCTCACAGCAAAATTAAAGCTATGGTTGGGCAGGTAATAACTACTATCCTCATTTAGCAAAGAATTAAACCCTCTCAGAACACCTGCTCCAGACCAGAGATGTAATAAAGCAAACACTGAGGCAAAAAAGAAACCCTTTCTACTAGAAGTACAAATTTTTTAATCTTTTGCCCTATAATATGTTTGTTTTGGTAGACAGACTCTTTAGGAAAGTTTAACACTTGTAAAAATGTGTTTTACATGTAAATGTTAAACACCAAATCATGTGACCAAGACAGAGATACAAAACCTTTTACATGGACTGTCAGAACTTTGATAAAGGATTCAGAACTGCCTTTTTTCTAGACCTTGAAACAGTGGTGTTCCAGGAAATGCTGCACGTCAAAGCCTGACGGTGAGCTCCCCAGCATCCTTATTCCTTACTTTTACTTAAATGTAAATTTCTCTCCCAAAAAAATCAGTAAAATACAGACTATCATCAAAATCTTGAACAGTTGTCAGTGCTTCACCAGTGAAATGACACATCTTTAATATCATGGCTTTTGGCAATGGTGCAGACAAAGTTTCCAAATGAACTGAGAAGGTTCCAGAAGAGGTGCTCACTGGAGATGCTGCATGATAAAGGCAACTGAACAAATGAAAGCATGACTAAACTGAACTATAAACCCCAGAATGTGGATGTTGTGAGATCCAGCTGGAATAAAATGTGTTCTACGTGAAACACGAACTGGCTTTACAATTAAAACCTAAAAGGCAGAAACATGGATGATTTCAAGATTACAAGAAGTTTAAAAGACACCATTCCAGATCTACTTTAGGGCAGTGATGATGTTGGTATCTAAAGGCTGTAGCTGAGACTGGTTCATACTAAAAAGCAGTTTCACCAGTGCAGAACTGTGATCAGGAAAATGACAACCTCTGTGGTGACTCCTTGTGAGCATCAGATGAGAACTGAAGATTGTGGGTGCAGATGACAGAGGGGAAACTTTGCCAGAATGCTGGGAACTTCTGGAATAATTCTAGGAGTTAATGGTAAAACTTGATTAAACTATGCTGTTGTTTATGGACCTTAATGCTTTCAACATTACAAAGCACAAAGCAAAACTTTTTTTCTCATTAAGCACAGAAAACACAATTCCTAACCACATTTCTTGAATGCCACAAAATATAAACTACAGTGTAACCACATTGTTCTTAAATTTGCAGTAAATCCCCCCTTCTTTGAATTTCTTGGGGCTGAATACTCCAGTGTGTCTTCTGTGGTTAAAATCTGTAATGTGTCTTCCTTTTCATTCACTTATTTTTCTCCCTTTGCAGTCTTTGAAAGAATCTTTCTCTACTAAACCTCTGCATTCTTATAGCTACCAAGTCCTTCATGTTTCTGTCAACAGAAAGAAGCTTTGAACAGGATCAAGTATAATTACATCAAGCTTTTTTATTGTTATCACTATATTTATTAAAGGACAGCAGACTTTATAATAGAGACTTTTTTTTTAAACGTTATATTCCAGCTCTATGGCACAAATACATCTATTTCTGCTCGCATTGCAGCTGTCCTGAAAAAAGTCAGGTTTGTAGAAATGAGTGGAATTTCTTCCCTTAGATCTGTTCAACAAGGACCATGCTTCTGACTGAAGAGTTGTGGCTCAGCACGTACCTCTGCATCCAAAAAACCAACATTTGTGCCTTCAGTTTGATTTGCAGATATTACAGAACCCACTAACTGCAGAGCCTGGAAGCTTCGCAGGACCAGTAGACTTAAGCCACTGCATTCCCATACCAACACAACCCTGAGACCCAAAGAGGAATGAGAAGCAAAACAAAGAAGAACACATTCAATAAATTCTGTAGCATGTCAGCCCCACTACCTGTCTCATGACACTTCTTCACAGATTAAGTATAAGCATCTGCTTATTTGCACTTGCCAGGCTCTTTGGTTTCCAGCTAGCTGGTCTTCCGCTTCTTCTGCCCCTCCTTCACGCTCCTGCAGTGTCCCTCCCGTGTTTCTTTGGAGCTGTTGCATTTCCCAGACAACACAGGCAGGTAACAAACCACCAGCTGCACTGATTCTTCTGATCTGCTTCTTGGTAGAACAGCAATTCTGAGCAGGATTAACCTCTCTATAATAAAGCAGAGATGTTGTGTTTACTCCTGACATGCCGACAAACTGCTTGGCCATTTAATTCCCCGTTTCATTTGATTGCAATAGAAAGCTTTGCTAGGTGAAGGAGCTGCCTGCCTTAAGCAAGTGACAGAGCTTGGCTGTCCCAATTCAGTGTTACTGCCACGTCCACCTCCTTAGCAGGGCATGAGGTGAAAACGTGCTTACGTGGAGAAAGAACTAACACAGAGGCCAGCACAGTGAGGGGACAGAGCTGCACAGCTCACCTTCCACAGATCCCAGATTTTCTTGGGAAGCCCAGCTGCATGAGGCCATCAGGGTTTCCACCTTCTCCAGAGCATCAAAAAAAGCAGGAGCTGCTTGCCAAGCTCTGCAGAGGCTGCCCCAGCTCTAAAGGATGTGACTGTGAGCAGCAGGTGACCGAGGCTGGCTCACACTCTTAAACAGGAACCTGGGGTGCTGTGCCAGGCCTGTTCCAAGGCAGCACCTGGTTTGGGGTCTCCTCTTTGCTCTATAACTCCCCCAAGAGAAATAAGGAATTCTCATGTTCTGAAATGTGGCCATAAAGTCTTTGTCTAGGAGGTGGATACAGATGTCATGGGTTTTCGCTACTTTGTGTACAGTGAAGTCAGGATTCCCTGTTAAAATTGAAGCCTTGGGCCCACAGCTATCTTTGCCAGTGCATCTGAGGCAACTCCCATCAGCTGCAACTCAAGTTACCACATTTGTATATTAGGATACAGACATTGTTTATGACACACAGCAACCAGGTTTAGAAGAAGATCCATGTGATTTGTCATCCTAGCCCTTTGAAGCAGGCAAAAGCTCAAATGCACCAAGATTCTCTAAGGGAGCTGAGGTTTGTTTTGTCACTGTTCATCAGCAACATGACAGAACCCATCAAGTTGACAAGAATGATGAAATATTTTGATTGCATACTGCTTTGCAGGGAAATTGGTAAATATATTTCTGATTAAACAGAGGCTAAACCATTTCTAACCTCCTAAATTCTGATCATGGCTGTCTCAGTCTTTTCATAAGCACCTTGATTGAATTTTTGTCTGTTTAAAGCTGAGTTTGTTGTTCTGTGCAGAGCACTGGGCAGCAGAGTGCTTTGTTTCCTGTTTCACACAGATGGACAGAGTACCTGTGAAACCAGGTTGAATCACAGGGAAGCCACCACCCTTGTGGCCATCCCGGTGAAGCCAAACCTGCCCTTAGGGCTCTTGCCAAGCACTTCCCACCAGGACTGAAGATCCCTCAGTGACCAAATGACCCTCATTGCCTTTGTGTACCTCGGGATAGATCAGACAGGGAAGCCAAATCAAGTCCTGATGCAGTTGGGGCATTTAGTCACTCAAATGCACATTTTCCCTGACCCTAAGGGATTATACTCCTTACACCATGGCTCAAAACTGCATTAGCAACTGCCAAGAGAGAAATTAGAAAGCAGATACACTTAGGAGATATTATATAGATAATTATGTCACATATTTTACATGTTACACCTAGAGTTTGCCAGAGAGCCACCACATTTGTTATTAGCTCTGATTTCACACCATGCAGAGAGGGAAGAGAGTAGTTAAGGAACCTTCTTGTCCTAAAATGTCCTTAACCCAAATAATACCAACAAGGAAGACTTTAAATTATTAATATGTCAGTTTGTTCTGAGACAGAGAAGTCAAACACCTTTTATGTGTTACTATTCCACTTTTTTTTGAAGCAAATTTACAAAGTTTCTTGTCTGCTTTGGGCAACTGTGAGGTTTGTTCCTCCCTAAACCACAGTGACACCTTCCAAAAGTTCTACATGCTCCTTAGATAACTTTTAAATTTTCATAAATAAAAGTGGAAGTTTGCGACACCTCTCTCTGGGTTCTGTAACCTCTGGAAATATGAACATGATTTTCCAGACTTTTTTCCAGCAACAATTTTTTTTTTTTTTAAATATAAATTTCCTTCAAGAATTTATACTTGAAAAAATACAAAAAACGACTTGGAATTTTTGAGGAAAGTATGATAAATGGTGAATTTTGATAATTTGTTTGGCTCAGCCAGAAAAGCACCAGCCATGTGAGATTCAGTGTGTCTGCAGTGGTGCTCTTTCCTCTGCAAATCCAAATGAGCCCTTTTGAAAAGGTTATCACAATGTTGTTTAATTACTATTTCTGATACCACAGGCCAACCCTATCACACACGAGTCATGCAGCTTAGAATAATGATGATCTAACAACACTGGTGAAGGGTTCACAGGGCAGCAAGTTTAAGTCACCCAGAGCTGCTCAATAACTGATTTCAGATTTAAAACTTGTGCCTGAGTCAAGATACTTTGGTCAGAAGAACAGATGAGATGCACATTCCCACAGTGGCAATGCTAATCATTCTGTGATAAACAATTTAAAGATATCTTTTAGTTACACAGTAAGGTCTTGGATGAAGGTCTGCAAAGCCTTGGGTGGATCCAGGTAACTATAAATCCTGAAATCCATCTGGCAGAGACTTGGCAGGTGTGATTTAAAATAAATTTGTATGAAAATATAATTAGTCTGAACATAAATTAACTCTGACTAGAACAGTGAAGTCCAAGAGAAACTTGTTCAGAGAACCAGAGAAGGAAAAAAAAAGGGGAAAGAGAAATTAAATAATGGGCACAGGAACAGGAGTGAGACTGTGACTAATGCAGTGAATAATCTATCAAGAAATATTACACCTGAAATGATTCTCAGGGAAAGGTTTCAAAACTTCTTCCTGAGCAGGCAATATCATCAATACCCCTAAATTAAAAATTTTAATTGCTCCCTGCCTTTTCTCTTTTGTAGCTCCTGTTACCTGCAGTGAGTCAGGGGTGGACAGTTTCTGCTGCCCTGAGTGGAATTATTCCCCGTTCGATGAGGTTTCTTATCCACAGACTGAATTTATCAACTTGAGCTTGCATTTTCAAATAAATCCAAGAATAAGCATGTAATTCCTCATGGGATGTTTCAGAGTATGATTTTTTCAAACCACTGGGTATATCCAAATCAACTTTAAGTGTGAGGGGGGAAAAAAGAGGCAGAAATGTTCCTAATGCTTCATTATTCCTGCAAGAAATAATCTTTCCCAGCACTGATTCCATCCCCTGTGCCAGATTTAACAGGGAAGGCAGAACACAGGAAGTTTCTTTTAGAGCTGGTTTCAAGCAGCCAAAAGCAACTACATAAACAAACCAAACATATAAAGTAGGTAAGAGAATGAAAATCACCCTAATGCTTCTTGCAGAGATAAAATCTTTTTATGTGTGTGTGTGAGAGCAAAACTTGTTTTGTCATTTGTTTTTCATTAGTACTAAAAGAACTCGAAACTTTGAATCACAATTGCACACAGTTACAGCCAATCTGGGATTCTTATTCTAGATGATGCCTTAACTTCAGAAATAAGAAATAATTAGGTTTTGCAAAGAGGAAGGTTCCATACGTACTGCAAGCAACGTATTTGTTGTTCTATTCACATTTTTCCCCATCTGCTTTCATGAAAAACTACTCATTTTATGAAGTGGGCATAACAGACATTGTGATAGCACTTCCTCCTGTCTGAAAAATTTAAAGTCATGGTAAATATTGACACTCATCACCATCTTGCATGTCTTTACTGGAAAGAAGGACAATAAACAGTTGACGTGACTGTGATGGGGAAAAAAGTAAATTCTAAAACTAAATACATTCTGAACTTGAGAACAAAAAAATGTGACAGGGTAACAGCTCTATACAATTAGGAAAAATCCCTTCATTTCTGATCATGAATTATATGTTTTCTTGGTTTTCTTTTTCTTCTTTCTAAAGGAATCAAAGGGAAACTTATTTGAGGGAGCTTAACTTGAACTTTAACGAAGTTTCAGAAGTTCAGCCTTCTTGTGTGTTTACTCCACCAAGGAAATGTTTTCCACTTAAGCAGCACATTCGTCTAATTAAATTAAATTAATCCATTCTATATCCCTAAGGTAGAAAGCAGCCACATTTTCATTTATTTATGTGTTATTTTCCCCAGATTCTGAAACTAGTGGCAAAAAAAAAAAAAAAAAAATTGTAGAGGAATTAATTTTGAATATGCATCTGATTTATGTTAGTCCTTGCAGCAAAACTATTCCCTTTCCATGGGTAAAGCTGCTTCCCTGATACCTCCCATCTGCAAGGGAAAGTGACTACAATTTTTTCCTCTTTAAGGGAAAATGTTTCCAGCAATCTCTCACATAACGGGATTATATAAAAAAGAATTGGAACTGTCATGAATACTTCCCTTTCGAGGACTCTCACCAAGTTCTGGACATGTTTCCCTGCCTGAGAGTTCATAATGTGCTGTAACTAAATCAATGCTGGTGAGGATTTTCTGTTCCTTCTAGAGAAGAGACAAAATATGTGCTGAGTTACACTCTGAGACTGAGTTAACGTTGTGCCAATTATAAATGCTACTGCTCTGACATGGATAAATGTGGTTTATTAGGATGTCTTCCTGCTTTTCTTCATATCATTTAGATAATGCTCCCATCTCCTCAGTTTCCTCCCTTGTCACAGATTGCCTGTAGAAAAGTGTGAAGCCAATCTAGATCTTGGATTACCCTCAGATCATAACCAAAAAAAAAAAAATCAAATACAGTGTTAAAAGTGTAGAGCTGTTCTTTTTAAGATTTCTAGCCAAGAGCAGTGTTTGAACTAAAAGGAGAAAACCTCTCTTTGTGCATTGCTATTTGTGGGTCTCCAAGAAAGTGCTACCACCCTTAGGTTCCAATTCAAAATTAACTGTGTAAAATAACAGGGCTCAAATTCTCTGCTACATCAATCCCACCTTTAAATGCAAGTACAATTGATTTGATCCTCCCAAAATCATCACCAATAATGGGCATGATTTTGGTGCTGTGATTTATTACCCTTGGGCTGAAGCCAGACAATGGAAATCTTTGTTGGAAGGGACGTTTTGCATGGCCCTTGCTCACGGTAAAACAGACCAGTGAAACCTGAATTGGACCAAGGGCTCTGGGCATGGATTGGAAACTCAAGGCCTGTCAGGATCTATGTAATATTTTGGCAGGATGAAGAAAAATTTGCCATTAACTCACAAGTGTTTTCACTTTGGGTATATCGTGTATCTTCCTTCTCAGCTATAAACAACAGGGTTGCAGCCACATTATAATTCATGCGCAAAATATTTGCATTTTTCCATAAATGTGTTTCAAATTTCAGCTCGTGCACTTCAGTCTGGAGGGTATCTGTATTCTCTAGATCTCATTTTAAATTGAAAATATGCACATTTTAATTTTTATCCAGCCAAGCTGTTTGTCCACACCAATATTCATGCTCAGATCAGCTGAAGTGATTTGTCAATTTGCATCAAACCCAATATTTGTAGTTCATTTGGTTTTTTAAGGAATAGGACTGGGGGGTTGCCAAATGTTTCTTAAAAGATATTTTTTGTAAAAAGCCAGTCTTGTTTTTCAAGCCCCTAAATGGTTTCACAGTAGTCCTTATCTGATGAAAAAGTGAAAATATTTCTTACATGTAATTAAATATTACATACTTCCAGTATTTTCCATGGGAAAAAACCCAACTTTGTCAGAAAATGCAGTGGTTCAGTCACATCCTCACTTCCAGCCAACTTTCCTCTCAACATGAACACTGATCACAGTTCACTTCAAACACTCTGAAACAGGAACCAACAGCAAAAATGTGCGTTCGGATCCCACTGGAGTTAACAACAGTTTACAGCAGTGTGAAAGTTAAGAAAGCCTTCAGTTTGAAACAAAGAATGCATGATTTTTCTGCCTTTTCAAAATGTGGCTTTTGATGTTAATGATTTCGTTACTGACAGCAATGCTTTGGCATCCGTAAACTAAAAAATAATCCTCGATTTTAGAGAAATAGCAACTGAATACAGAGAAAGTAAATATCATTATATTTGCCAAATTTCTTTTGTTTAGTTATTAGTCACTGCTAACAAGCAGCCCTTCCACTGTAAACTGACAATTACAACACTGAAATGGAATTGAGGTTTTGTCCAGTAGATCCTGTATAATTCTATTAATTTTTTTTAAAAAATGCAGTTGTTTAATTTTTCACTAATGCAGACAAATATAATCTATTCAATCATTTCCTGATTCACAGATGCCCCTCACAGACACTGTCCTGTATCACTTCTGAGCTGGGAGACAATTGGCAAAGAGTTTCTCTTATCAACTGCCTTGTTCATTTGCCAAAGATAGAAGCAAATGAAATTCCTTTAATTCCACTGGAGCGTAACTCCAGTGCCTGCTGGAGAGAGCCACAGCAGCAGTTTCAGAGGTGTGAACGTTAAACAAAGATGCCAAATCCATTTTGTGCTATTGACACCAAATAAATTAGGAATGAGACTCCAGAGGTGTGAACCGGTACAGTTTGTACTTCAGTAACATTTTTTCTGTGAGACACTGTATGTTAATAGTAACTATTTTACAGTTTTCATTAAAATCTCTGAACAGCTCCCCTCAGCTATAAAAACCAAAGGAATGGGAATGTATACAGTTAAAAAACTATGTTTCTTAAGGCTGGTCCAGCCTTTTTTACTCAGTTTATTCAGCTATGAAAAATCCAAGAGGATCAAGTGATTGTTCATTCACAAGAATTTGCAGGATCAGGGCTTTTTTCATAAGCAAAGCTTATTCAAAGCTCTTTCTTAAATACATTTGCAACATCAAAATTTCACTACAGAGTAGAAGAGGATCCTGATTTGCTTTATTTATTTTAAAAAGTGGCTGTAAGTGAACGTGGATATCTAAAGTCATGCCTTAAGCTCTTTCATTTACTTTGTGTTCTTTCTTACTCTCAGAAAACAAATACAAGCTACCTGAGTAAAATAGGGCATCCAAACATTTAGTTGGTGAGCAGATTCCCTTCTTCACCAAACTACACAAAAGCCCAAGACAAAAAGTTTGTTTTTCTTCCCTTCAGTTTGATTTTACACTTACAAATCTATCTCTGAAGACAGAAATTTGGTTAAACAAAAGCTGAGACTTTTCCACATAACAAGTAGACTCAGAAATGTGGCTTTAAATGTGTGTGTGGGGTGTGAATCCCCACACAATGTGTATCCCGGGAGTGGTAGCAGGTGTAATTCTTGTGTCTTTTTAAATGTCTTGGAAGGCAGGATATCAGAACTGACATTTCAGCATTTCTAGAAAGCTACCTTCATGTAGGGATACAATATTGGGCTACAGACAGCCTTGACTTCAATAAGTTACAATTGTATCCCTGCAAAGGAAGAAAACCAGCATTGGATGCAGGTGTGCTGATTGCCACAACGAGAGGCACACGAGTAGCCCGAGGGAGGATGGATAAAAGGGGCAGTGCTCAGCAGGGCGAGCAGATGGAGCTGAGAGAGAGCATCATGCTGCTTCTTGGTGTCACCCTTCACGATGTTGGACTTTTGGACTCCCTCATCTGGTGCCCAGATGTGGGGCTCAGCAGAATGGTGGTGAGAACAGTGTGGGCACTGCCCATTGAGTCTGGCAGTAAGGAGAGGGCACCAGGAAGCCACAGGCTGCCTTCGGGCTGCTGGGCCACGGTGGCCTTCGAGCTGCTTGTGTTTGTACTGAGTGAAAATGGCATTTGCAATTTAAAGGTTTTTGATATTTGTATTTTAAAAGAAAAAAAGGGGGAGTTGTAGGGATACAAGATTGGGTTGCAGACAGCCTTGACTTTAATAAGTTACAATTGTGTCCCTGCAGAGAAAGAAAACCAGCATTGGATGCAGGTGTGCTGATTTCCACAATGAGAGGCACCTGAGTAGCCCAAGGGAGGATGGGTAGAAGAGGTGGTGCTCAGTAGCAGATGGAGCTGACCGAGCTGAGAGAGAAAACCATGCTGATGCCTGCTGCCTCATGATGCCTGTCACCACGCACGATGTTGGACTTTTGGACTGCCTCACCTTCACCCTGCACAGGTAAACCTGTTGTAAAGCTTCATCATCTTTCAGTCTGCTGAGTAATATTTCCAAAACAAGGGAAGGAAAAGGCAAAGGTAATGTCAGTTTAGGTTCTTAGTCCCAGACCTAAACTAGTAAAGGCATTCACACATATCATGTTTAACAAACAATAATTTCAGTTTACAAAGTCCTGCCACTTGTTTATGAACACCTCAGCTGGTGCTCGTTTCCAGCTGACTTTGAGCACTGTCCAGGATGATATCCAGTTAAAACCCAGTGGGATGTGGTGATGGTGCTCACTGCACCCTACCACAGACCATCCCAGGCAGATGTAAGAGTACAGAGCAGACTCACTGTCCCACGGGCTTCTGTGCTGTGTTTCTTTTCCTGGAGCACTCTTCAATATCAGATTGCTCTTTACAGAAGAAAAGGGTTTGAAGACAATACCCAAACACCACTCCCCTGGTAGGCGAAGGCTTCTGTACATTGTGTAAAGCAACCTTGAAGTGACCCAAATTCATGATGACACCATTTGAGGAGTGCTTTTTGTTGCCAGAGCTCACCAGTATAAAAGGGGGGTGTAGTGAAGCCCCCGAGTTCTTCAGTATTATGGATTTACATTTCTTGTTCCTTCCACTTTTGAATTGCAGCACGTATTATTAGAGATAGTTATATCTGCATATTACAAGCAATTACTGGGCAAAGTGCTTTTCTTTGTCAAAGTCATTGGCAAAACTTACATTATCTTCAGAGCAAACAAGCTGAGATCAGATCGCTGTGTACACTGAGAAAGTGAAGCGTGCTGCAAAAAAAGGGAGATGGAAACTGCATTAATTTAAAACACGTGCTCCTAAAATAGAGAAGCACAGCTCAAAGACTCGTACTAATATAATGAAACCTGACTTCCTTTCAAAGAACATATAGAAAACTTCTCATGTCAACTCTCAGCATAAATATTTGGTAAAAAACTCAACTGAGGGCTTATTGTCATGTTACTGAAACATGCAGCTTTCCAGTCTCTATGGTTTTTGTATTTAAAGTATAAATTATAACTTTCAGGGGTATATTTGAGTCATAAAGAGCAAAGATGACTTTATAGCTATTTCATTGGTTTGAAAACAGTGCTTCACTCAGGTTTATAGCCCATTAAGACAGTGTGTTTTTCCCTGTATGAGCCCCTCCTGTGCAGTACTAATTTAATTTTAACACTGTGGTTTGAACACCACACATACAATTAGTTTCTATCAGGAATGAAAGCTCTTTCACTCAAGGTCAAATTATAAAAAGTCTATGAAGCAGGATGAACTGATCATTTCAGATCAAGTAAAAGGAGTCAAAGCTCTATTTTCAGATTTTTTTTTTCCTAATTCACTTGAGCCAAGCTAGAAATTTAATAACTTTTTTGAAAAACAGTTAATTTTTTTGCTATTAATGTTATTCCTCCACATATACTGAAAATAATTTTTTAGCCAAATTACAGTAGCTATCTACATAGATAATTAGAAAATATAATGAAGCACTGGTTTAGAACTTCACCAATGAGCTCTCAGCTCAGGAAAATTAAACAGTAGTGATATAACTAGGGTAACATAAAGCACTCTAAGAGAATATTGAAGGGGTTGGGGAATTTTTTTAAATGTCCACAGAGCAAAAGTTCAGGCAAGATCATACCTGTGGTGACAGGGGACCTCTCTGGCTTATTCCATTTGTCACTCATTTAGAGGAGTGAAGACAGCTTTCCATGAAACCTTCTCATTTCTTATTTTAGAAATCATAGACCTCATAAATCACCCCTGTGGTTCTAGAAAACAGATGTTTGTGTACACATCACCCTACAGTGTTTAAATCTTCCTCAGTGGACCGTGTGTCGTCTCTGCCTTCAATATTTGTCATGTATCACATCTTACCTATGGCTCTGCATGATGAAAGGTAGGATCACTCTGTCTTCCTCCTGATACTTGTAATTAACTTTTAAATATGTGTCTTTACCCTTGATGTTATCTTCCTGAAGAAGAAAGAGCGCATGAGTAAGACACAAACTCTGCTGGATAAATTTACTGCTTCAATAGATTTGTAGATAGAGATAAAATCTTTATCAAGCCAACAGGTGCAGTTCAGAAAATCAGGCAGGTTTGTTCTGATCTTTGATAGACACAACAGATTGAGAGGTAAATGTGAGTCAAAAGAGCCAAAACAAAGCTGAGACAGATACGAACTGGAACTTTGCTGAGTAAAGTTAAAGTTATTTAGTACCTGTGAAGTAGGGGACATTTTAGGAGTGTGTAAAGAAGAAGGAAAGAAGAGTGGGGGGGGGAAAACCCAGCCAGGACCAGTTGTACCAATTATCTGCCTCTGCAGAACTCACTTAGAGAGGCACCTACCTAGCCCTGGATGCATTTCTGCTTTAAAGGAAAGCCATGTAAATATGTAGAAGTCTCTCCAAAGCCAGGAAATAAGTGATATCATCCAACACCCATCCTTAGAAAACATGCTCCTCCTAGGGGTAAAGGAGAGAGCAAGTTTTGCTGAATAAAACAGGTTTTAATCCTTTCCAGTTAAGGTGGATTGGAATGGAGAGGGCATTTTTCAGTGCACTCCTCAAGTTCCCAGAAGCTTTTGCTGAAGGAGACCCAGCTGGGAGCTACTGGAGCACATCTGAAAAAAAGATGATGCATGAATGTAACTGAACTCATTGAGACAGAGGCTTTCCTACACCTCTGGTTATATTTTAGACCATGTACTAATTATGACTGTTGCTATTCAACTCAGAATATTATTATTTATGTCAAACAGTAGCTTTGATACAGAGAAAAAAAATCTGAGGATTCCTTAATTTCTGTTACCCCAAAGCCAGCTGTGTCCATTTTTATGTCCTTGTTATCTGTATTTTGAAAACCATTTTCCATATCAACAAGATGAAGTCCTAAATCTCCAACCAATGAAGGCCCTGATTAGATCTGCTTTAAAGACACACTTGCCATAATTGGAACTGAAAATCTAATTTTGGGGTATATTTTTATTTCTGCAGCAAAATAAATGTTATGTTCAAGTCTAAACATGCAAATAAAAGCAGCCTGGGATTAGGCAGCATGGAATGCAGGTACTTGTCAGTGAATCAGTGATGAAAGTGCTTGGCACCTCTGGGTATAAAAATTCAATTTTTGTCCCAATTACTCATTTGATAGTGCTCTTTCTTATGCTACCTCCTGTCAGAGGTGTAGAGCTGTGGTTTCATAGATTTGGGAGAAAGAATCATGAACAACTTTCAGCCAGCAGAAGAATCCTCTGCAGCTTGTTCTTTCCTGCTGGGCTGACAGTTACCTCCTCAGCAAATTGGATCAAAAAATGCATCTGCTCTTTTGCCATATCTTATTTCTCTTTTTTTTTTTTCTTTTTAAAAGCAGGAAGGGAAAGCAAATGGAGAAAAGCATAAGTAAACGCCATCAATAAAAAACCAGCTCCCTGGAAAAGATGTTTCACTTCATTTCAGAGTGAGTATTTCCAGCTTTATAAATTAGTATTTAAATTCTGATAGTTTCTTCTTGCAACCATCCTTTTCATTTATTATTTCCAAACTATTGTTAATTTGACTCCTACTTTTTGTAAACATGAATCACGAGCAACTTCCAGATGTAGAAAGATTTGGAAAAACATTTAATTAGACAACACCAGCTATGTTCCAAGATTATTTTCACTTCTTATTTCATTTTTATTTTCTACCAGCAGCCACAAATGAAACCATGACCATGGGATAACCTATAGAATCTGGTGAGTTTTGAAGTAGCAGCTACAAGAGATAAAATTCAGCAGTAATTACGTGCAAGTTAAATATAATTGAGGTCCATTGGGTTGCAACAGGATAACACCTTCCAGGCTTCCCCATGGGCCCAAGCACTGATAAAAAAGATATATAAGTTGAAGTCTTGCTCCTCTGTGATACAGACCACACATAAAGCACATGAGGGCTTAGAGTTATTTGTAAAGTCCCAAACTATGCCATATTTTGGTGGCATCTGCTGGTTACCATTTCACATTTCAAAGATACCATATTTAAATTTTCTATGCCTTTCCAGCCTGGCATTTCCTTCCAACACTGAAAAGACAGTGGTTGAGTCTTATTTCACCTTAAATTGTCAAGGAAACACACCATACACACTACCCACTAGAATGCACATCTGCAATAACAAAATACACTTTTTCATGAAGTGCAAAGTTGCAGTTCCCATTCTACTCTTAGTGAAAACCCTTTTCTATCTAGTTTGAAGATAAATAATGTAAATGTTATTGGTAAATATCATGCTTTAGATGTACTTGGTTTTTTGTACGTTTGCTTCCTTTTTCATGTGGCTGGGTTCAGCTCCCTGAGAGCTGTTGTGATTTACCCAGCCAGTCAACAAAAATGATAAAATGTGACTTATCTGATTAACCACAAGTATGCACGGTGGTTAGAGTTGAGAATATTCATGATCAATCAACCCAGTCAATTGTGTCTGGGAAAAGCTGTTAATAAAAGATATTTGAAGAGATGAACTCCAGGAAATTGTGATCTGTTTGTGGTTATTCCAGAAGCAGAGGAGAGAGACTAAAATCACTCAATATACAACTCTAGCCAGATTATTCTCTCTGCTCCACTGAACACCTGTAAGCACAGTCAGCTATTAAATTAGCCCTGCTAAGCTCTGCTATTTGTGTTGGCTATTTTTATACACAGCAGGCAATAATCATTACTTAATGAGAGCCTAGGCTTTAACACCAGGTGTGATTTTGTCGTTGGGGGATCTATTTTTCTGCTTTTCAGAGTTTTCATCCACATCAGTCTCCATCCCCACCAGCAGCACCTATTTCTCTCCTGAGGGTTGCGTGGTGAATGCTGATTCCAGGCTCAGCGTGGTGCACGGTGCTTGATTTGCACTGATTGCCAGAAATTGTCACACACAGACTTCTGTAGGTATGTGCAATTAAAATGGGATTTTTATGTCCCTTGCATTAGAGATCACCTCTAATTTTCTGTTGTACATCATGGATATCCTTTGCAAAGAAAGGCAAATCTCTGTTTAAAGTGTTGGTTTTTCAAAAATCTACCTGGAATAATGAAAGAAATGTATTCACTGTATTTACTGTCAAAACACCACACAAAGGAAGCAAATTTCTTTCCCTATCCTAATGAAAAATGTTCAGCATATAAAAAGCTTGATTACATGGTATAAAGGGCTGACATTCTGCTTTGCTATTCAGCTATTCAAACAGAAAGAACGCTGTAAAATGTTAAGAATTAAGACCAAGAAAGAAAAAAACACAACTTCTGCACACTTTTGTAGAGAAACCTCAGTTTGGAGAGAGTTGCAGATGAACACAAACTCCTGCTACAGGCATTTTTGGGAAAAAGACAAATAAACAAACAAAGCTACACATGACTCTTTGACAGATCTCTTTTTCAGCTTAATGAACTTAAGTGCAACCAGATGAAGAAGAAACATGCATTCTTTCTCCCCAAAAAACACGAGGAGATCCAGTGCCTTTCATGTGAGACTTTTAGTCCAACCTGAAGCAAACACAAAGCTGAGCTCTAAGTATTCATTTCTATAAAATCCTATTAACAAAGACAAATATGAAGCAACTTGGGAATATCACTCCTGTGATAGATTTCAACTTTCAAACTAGTCTAGAGTAGCAATTCTGTAAAAATGACACCAGTTTTAACTGCATAAAATAGATTTTTTTAAGAAGTACTTCAGTCAGCAAGCAGTCACGGTTGGGGAATACCCTCATGTTTACATAATTTCCCTTCTTTTTGCAAGCACCAAGGGGTAACGTGGACTGTAAACAGGGAACTCCAGAAATACTCAAAATGGAACTCCAAAATACACTTACGACTTGAATGTTTGAAAACACTGCTATAAAAACAAACAGACAAACAAATTTAGTTCAAAATCGCAGCTTCTGTACTTTGTCTGTTTCCATGTTTAGGCTTAGGATGGCTTGACTATCACAAGACAAAGCATTCTCTTTTTTATATGTCCTACGATACTCACAAACATTGCAGAAATCATGGAGAAAGCAGAATTAATATTTTCTGTCCTCCATGGACATGGGGTTTTTTTATTGTTGTTGATTGTGGTGTTTGTTACTGTTATCAGCATTAATAACTCAATAATTCTCCTGGCCTCCTACAATTGTCTTGAGAGTATTGACAAACCCAGAAATGTGATAAAACTTGCAAAAAGCTTTATGATAATTATTTTACCCAGCATTTAGCAAGACTGGTTAGGATGCATGCTACAAAATATTACTGTGGTTTGCTTGGTAGTGTTTGCAAGATGTGACGGCACAGAAGCCCCAAGTTGTGAATTTGAATTCCTTGGTGATAATTTGATTTCTTTCTGCTTTGTGTATCATCCTAATCCTGTGGAAATTAGATGGTTTCTGTTCTAGTGAACATCAGAATCTACACCTGGATAAGTATTTTTCCAAGTTTACAAAAGTCAAGCATGACAAAGGACACAAAACAGGCAACCCCAGCTTTATCCATTTGCTTGAACAACTCTGCTTTACTCTCATGGAAACACTTTTCTTCACCTTTTTACTGCGCACATCTCATAAGAATGATGTGAAAACAGCATCCATGTAGCTCTTAAAACCTGTACTCAACTATATAGATAGACTATTAACCACCATTTAAATTAACTTGCTTTTTCTGCAACAAAATTCCACAGCATTCAGAAAGTAGAGAGTAGAAACAAGCACTCAGGCCAAGAGAGAAAAGTAATCATATGATTGAAAAATATTTGCTGTGTTTCACTGCAGCATCCATATTCCTGTTCTATCCCTCACATTTTTAAAGTCCTCAAGAAATTTCTGTAGGGGCAGTCATGCTGCCTTTATTTTGCACCAGGTGTGGAAAAAACTGACACTTTTTTTTTCCCCCAGCAGCATCAATCACTAAAATCTTAGTGCTGCGCTCTCAGCACGTGTTCACTCACCAAGATAACTTCACTGAAAAAGAGGGAAGTGATCCAGCAGTGCTGCAATATGGAACATACCCTGCTGCACTCGACTCCTTCAGGCCTGTTGTCCAGATGAAAGGTACAAGTAAAGTAAAGTCACATTTGTTAAGGAAATGAGCATATTTCTCTTCTGTAAATCGACTTCTACTCTGTGCAGCCCATAGCCGTGTATTAAAATAATCCCTTTTGAAAAATAGCAGTTTAGTCCATAAAGGATTACTCTCTACCAAAATTTCCCCTACTCATCCAAATTGTGCCTGTGGCTTATTGACAGTGCCTTTTTCTGCTGTGTATAAATCACCCAGGGAAGAGGCAGGGTTGTGGCAAAATAATGCAGCTCTTCAGCAATGTAATATGGATCTGCATATCTGTGAAAATCAAACAGAATAAATAAATGATCACTTTTAGCTGTCCGTGTTCTCTCAGGTCTGCACAGAGAAAAGGCTGATGAGGAGCAGCTCGTCCCCTGCCTTCAGTTTGATTTATGGGCAAACTTTTTTCTTCATTTTTCTGTCCAGAAATGTGTTGGAACCTCCTCAGATGGTTTTGAGGCTCAGCTAGACAAAGCCACAGCTGAGCTAATCTGCCCATTGGTGACAGTCCTGCACTGAGCATATGGTTGGACCTCCACAGGTCCCTTCCAGCCAAGGTTTCTGTGATTTTCCATTATGGAACCAGTCTCATATGGGAACTGGAAGCTAACGTCACATTTCTTATGCTCTCTTTTCTAGCACAGCATAATTTTCCTTTCTAAACACCCTTGCCCATGCTAAGATTCCTCTTTGCAATAATAATTACATCACTTCTTTCTGGAAAAAAAAAGTTATTTATTGAGCTGCCATGACTTGAAGAGTTACAAAAATGTATAAGTTTAAGGGATTTCCTCCTTTTTAAAGACAACCTCATCAGGGAGGACTGTAGCAGAAGTAAATGCAGAAAACCCAGACTGGTCTGACCTTTGGAATCTGAGAGCATTTAAGGTGTTGCAGTTGCATTGATTTCCTATGTCTCCCATACTCTATTTCCCCTACACTGGCAAACAGGACGCTGGGCTGATTCATGAGAGCCTCTATTTGCATGCTAAATTTATTGGCTTTGTCTGCCTCAGCTTCTGTCAGTAATGCTCAACAAAATATATTCACAATGTGTTCTGCCTGTTGGGTTCTCCATGTGAAAGAGAAAATATACACACCCATATATTTACTTGCTCTGCATTTACCACATTCTGATTTTAATGCTTTAACTATGAAAATTGGGGAAACCAGTGCACAAAATTTTAAGAAAAAAACCTTGATTCATGACTGGTAACTGCTGACTCAGCCTTGCTGTCACACCTTCTTCTGACAATATTTCTCTTCCTTGCAGGGGAGAACCAGTCCTGATTTTCATCTTCCCTGGGTTTCCTCACGGTTTGTTGCACTTGCTTCTTTGTAGGACCACAGCTCTGCTAGATCTTTTTCAAATATTGCATTTTAATTTTTCTACTAATTTTCATTTCAGTGTCAGTTTTCTTCACAAGCATCCTCATTTTCCTTCATGTTTGAGCCTAAGTGTCTGTGTACCTTACCTGCTCAGTGCAGAGCATCATTTCTACAGCACTAAAAATTATATCTGAAAACAGTTAAGCAAGAGTTTTGCTCAATTTGTTGTGGCTGAGTTTAATTTCTTGAACTACTGCTTGTATTAACATTCCCAGCAATTTAAACCAGCTAAGCTGGTATCCTGTCTGCCACTGGAAGTATCTACAGCACTACAAAGAACTACTAAAAATTAAGAAATTTTTTGTAGCAAACTAAGTGAAAGCAACTGAGTTAAATAATTAAATGCTCTACTTCATTAAGTTCTTCATAGAATTAATTTTACAACTTGAAAATTTATTCTTTCCACAAGATAAAAAAGCAAAGCAATAGAAATGATAACCGTGTTATGCATATGATTACAATGGTATTCAGCTGCCTAAATAGATGCATTTATTGCTGTTTTAGGTGCTCCCAAGATGTGTATTGGGACAGCACATACAGTTGAGGGCCTCCACACTTCCAGAGCAGCACCTGAATGCTGCTAAAGAAATGTCAGATCAGTGTGATTTGACAGCTGAATCACTCCTTAAAAGTCTAATTGTTTTTTAGAAGTGCACACACACACACAGATATTATATATATAAAATCGGTAATGCTGCTGGTCAGAAACCCATACAATATTCTACAAACATAATTAAGACTCAAAATTTTCAACATTTTAGCCTAGCTTATGACAGAAAACAACGGAAACCTCTCAATGTTCCTTCATGGAACTGAAATCCAAATTTGGCTCTCCCTGTCACTATATTTATATTATTTTACTGCCTAAGATTAATGGAGCATAGACTGGAGGCTGAGATTCCCATCTCTGTCATCTCTTTTTAAATCACTCTCCTTCCAAAATGCTTAAAATTTTTGTGCTGAAACCTTCACTCATTTGACATCATAATACATAAAGATTTATATTAATGAAAAAGTCAATTGCATATTCATGGAGCTGTAGTGTGAGAGCTGCACAGAAACTTTAGAGGCTTTTAGAAGAGTACACTGATTTCTGTGATTTCTCTGCACAGCACGTGACTTTCCTTTTTGGCAATATTAGGATTTTTTTAGAAATTATGGTAAGCTATCATTACTTAGTGACATCTGTGGGTTTATTCAACCATCTTAACTCAGTCTGACTGCTCAAAAAGTTGCAGACAGGAATTAATTTCAAACTTGGCTTTAAAGCAGGATGCAGATCCATAACATAACAGGACTAATACTACTCCTGCCATCATCATGGCTCTTAATAGAGTTTAATTAATTGGATATAAAGATTAAAAATATTAATATTACTTATGCCCAAATAATGTTCAGCTAGTGCTAATTATTTGAACTTTTAAGTCTTCAGTTTCCCACTGAGCCAAGTCATGACTTTGGATGGCATAAAAACCAAAGCAGCAGCATTGGAGTCACTCAAGGATAAAAAATATGAGACCAGAATCAGATCATTTATCTAGAAACATTAAAAGGAAACTTCCAGCTTAAGAATTTCAGTTTGAGAGGTCTTCCAACTGCTCCCATGAACAAACAATTCATTACCAGAGGCAGCAATACAACAAAAACTCTGAATCCATTCACATTTTGCAGGAAAAACAACTTAGTACTAGCACTGCATAAAAGACACACAGCCTCTATAAAGAAAAAATTTATCCAAGCTCATGCAAAACTCATCTGAGTGACCGATGTATTGAAGAAGTCGATTTCATTTTAGGTAAATGTTCTATTGTTTTAAAGATGAATTTTAGTAGGTGTGCAATAACTAATGGTTACTAACCGCAAGGAATATATTACATATAAATTTTCTTCATTAACTGTTTCCAAGATATCAATAAAAGATATAGGGATTCTAGCCTATGTGTTCACTAACATGATCAGTTGCATTATAAGTGAAAATTTCATTGTTATTTTTGATTCTTCTTGTTTTAGATTAATGGGGATTCAAAGGTTGTTAAATCTTCTGCCTTCATTAGGTTTTCAGTAAGTGGAAAATTCTCACTGGCATTACACTAATGAAGTACCCTTAAAGTCAGCTGGTATAAATTGTGAATGTGGCGCATAATGACTTGACTCAAATACATCAAGAGGTTTAAATTCAAGGAAAATTCCGTAAGAGCCCTTTCTCTGTTTTTAATCAATTTAGTCCAAACCACTTTTTCCCCTTTCAATTGCCAAGTTGCAGCTTAATTAAAAAGGATCGAATTTTTGAAAATTTATCCACAAACAGGGATTTCATACAAACAAGTCAAGCCTTGTGGTCTTCCTTTTTTCTCAGTAAAATTTGTATTCACATTTATTTCCATCAAATAAAATTGCCAAAATACCAGCTCTGCGTTTCTCTCGTTTTGAGCACATGAGTTCACAACCAGCTTTTTTTACCAGAAACCCCCACTATTTATATCCAAAACAAATCTGTGCAGATTGATTTACTTCTATAGCAAAGGCCAATTAGTAAAATCGGAGAAAAGTAAGGATAGAGATCAGTGAGTAATGTCACCCACAGAAAAAATCCTGCAGTCATGGACAAAACAAAACAACCCATTCAGAAATCTGATGTGTACTTGCAATATAACATGATGTTTGTCAGCACACATTTTTTTAAAGAGATGTTTATGACTAAATGCTGACATGTTCCCTAAGAGCAGTAGCAAAATGATGGAGATAATGAAGAAAAGTAGATGTAGCCATTAGTTTTTTTATCCCATTTATGCCAGGAAAACTTGTCTATTTCCCTTGCAAAACAGGACACAGGATATGTCTACACCACAGTCAGCAGCATGACTGCAGCAAATGTGTCCTTACACGATAAATTGAAGGCATCTAGCTCAGGTATTGGCAAGAGAAAAGAAAATAAAACAAGCCACCACCACATAAATACCTGGCCTAATTATCCTGAGTCCTGGCTGGAACCTCCTTGTTGATATCTGGCCTGACTGGATTGATGCAGAACTTCAGTGTTTTCCATGTCCCATCGAAACCAGCAGGGCTACTTTAAATTAGGAGCCTGCCCTGAACTAGAAATAGCTTTTCAGTGCTAAATATTAAAATATTCTGACCAGGTGGCTTGGATCTAAATGTTGCCTTCTCAGCTCACTGCAAGAAAGTCAACTCAGCTGGAGGCCAGAGTCCAAGCATCAGGGCCTGCAGTTTACCAGAGCCAAAGCAGGTAAAAAAGGATGTTCTGGACTCATCCCTGTCATGATTCCTTCTCCCTGGAAGTGCTGAGGATGAAAAAACCACATTGGAGCTGCACATCTGTCCCAGCAAGCACATCAGATCCTAACAGATGAGAATTCACCCTTGCAGCAAAGGAGGCACAATTATTTACACAGGCTCTCAGTTAAATATTCTTGTGTGAAGATCAGGGCTCCTCACAATAAACAGCCTACTGATGTTTTCAAACCCAAATTTAAATATTTTATCCAATAGAAAAAAAAGAAAAACCAGCACAGCTTTACAGCAGAATAGAATTCTGTTCATCAGCTTAAAGATAGGCTTCATTTTCTTTCACTCAACTGAATTTCACCTACAATTCAGTATCATACAGATCATAAATCACTTAAGCCTAAAATATCTTATAGTACTTTTCCTCTAAGCAGATGATCCAGCAATGCAAATACAAAGATTTGGAATTCCCTGTATAAAACCGGTGATGAAAAATTATGTATCTCCTCACCTATTTCATTTTCCTGGGAATACTTCACCTCAAGGGAAAACTTGCCTACTCTACTTTCTCTGAGATTCCTTCCAAATAAAATAATCAAAAGGAGTCTTTTTGAGAAGGGGGATAACTTCAGCTGGCCTGTTTCAGATTAATGTTTTCACCTGGAATGGGAATAATATTCTTCCTGAAGAAAGACTTACCTGACATTCAGAATGAGAGCTTTCAAGAGGCCAGGAACTAAAATCCCACCGTGAAATGATTGGAATACATGGCTGGAAACAAAAAGTGCCCCTATTTACACAAACAGGCTTGAACTACCAGTGGGTTTTTTCAATTAATACTGTCACTTTGCCAAACACTCATGAAATTTGGCAGAAAACATTGATCCTCCAATCCCATGTGAAATCTGTCCCTGGAAAACACAGTGCATAATAACAGTCATGGCAGAAAAACGCTGAAGCACACAAGGGTCTACAGGAATTTTCAGCACTGATCAGTGATAGCCAGAAGAAGAGAAAGCAGAGAGAGTAAAAACTGTTAAGAATATTAAGCTCAAAATGAGATTGCTTTTCAGATCTGGTAAATTTAGAGTATCCTAAAGCAGAAAGAGCATGCAGAGGGACTCTGAACTGAACTAGTCTTTCTCCTTTATCAAGCTGGAACAGCATTCTGCTTGTCCATCTCAGGAGTCCTCAAATATGTTAAAGTTAGTGGCCAGTTACCAATCCCCTCACACACCCACCCCAAAAAGCAATCACCAAATGAAATGTTTAGCAAATGAGTGCCTTCAACCAACATTTTGACAAGGAAAAGCAGTGCCAGAAGGATGAAAGGCCCAGACAAGTGCAGGATGACTGCAGTACATGAAACACCACTATTATGTTCTGATGGCCAGAGCATTTTGCTCCAATAATGTTGAGAAAACAGAATTTAACAAGTGACATCCAGCAAATACATAATCAGGGAATGCTTAAGTGACTTGGGATTTGGAAGGCAGTTACTTCAGGAATAAGTTAACTGTTTATGCAGTAGAGTTAAAAATACATTAAGAAGAGGGTGTAGAATGACTTGCTAGATGTCTTCAATAATATTTCAGCAGGTACCACACAAATAGTTTTGTTAGTATTGGCAAAACTAAATAAACCCTGAGGAGAAGTATGATTGGAAAAAGCAAACCTTGTGGTGTAAAATAAACATGCACGTCAAAATCAAGTACCAAGCTCACTCAGATTCCTGACAGGAGTCTAGAGCAATGAATTGGCAGCCTCACTGTTTATACTGCTCTAACTCTTCTGTGACTTTAAAGGAAATTTCTATTTTAGCTAATGCTGAGACCTTGAGGCAGGGAATTCTCCATCTCACTGACGTTCAGCTGTAGAAATGTAGCAGCTCATCCATTGTTTATCTCATCCCATCCTACCTTCCAGCATCAAGGTGATAAAAGATGATTCACCAAAGCAAGAGTTTGTGGTGATTTTTTGTGGTTGGTTTGGAATCTAAAAGCACAAATGCAAGAAAAGACTTTGAGCACAAAGTTCAGAATTCTAATTTAAAATTATCCTACAGATATAAAAAAATTAACACTCTCTGAGATGAAGCTGGGGATTTACATTCCAGCCTGGAGAAGCTAATCCCCACCAAACCAGCAGGGATGACTGTGGAGAGGAGGAAATAATACATTCTTGCTATCAGCCTTAACACAAGCTTACCATTTTTGAGCCTTGTCCTGATCCAGATTTTCAAAAATCTCCTTCTGAGATGTTTGCTTCATATTATTCAGATACTAATTACAGGCTTTGAAGGATTTTGAGATGCTGGAGGTTTTCCTTTAAAAATGAGTTCAAATTCTAGGGATGTACAATATTTTCTGGGATTCCTGAATGAAAAGGAGTCTTAGATACAGAAATAAAATAGGCAATTGTGAAAGGTTATATGAGTGAAGACTATGTGAAGAGCAGTGTTTCCACTGCCTTCAGTAGAATTAGAGTTAGAAAAACCAGAGAAAGAGGAAAAAATGAAAAATCCCAAAATCAGGCAAGCTGCCTTCTCATCTCCTGCTGTGCAGGCAGGCAAAGCCCAGTGTGACAAATAGCATCCTTCCTAACACAGTTATTATGTCGGGTAGGTGACTCACTCTCTCTTCTCAATCATACCAGTAATGCCAGTAGGAATTATTGACTAAACCACATTTGCTGAGACTTACTTGGATGTCAATAGTATTGAAAGGAAATTTAAAAAGGAATATATCCTTGTAGCCCTCTATGGTTGTGAGGGATTTTTCTGATTTAAAATTACATATAGCTGTGGTAGGGTTTGCATCCAGGATGTGGTTTAGATGTGTCTGGAAATCTAAATTAAAAAGGCAGCCTAAGAGCACCCAGCAAAAATTGGGCACATTAAAAGTACTAAAAGTTCGACAGAATGAATTTTCCCTCGTTAGTGTTATTGACTTCTCCCCCAATAAAATCTGCCTGCGTTGCATGAATATGATTTACATTCAGAAAGTTCTGATTAGATGTGTATCTCATGTTCTCCACTAAGTTACAATTTCTGTAAAATATTTCATGGCTGCTGTGAAGAGATTCATCGTGGATATTGGACAACAGTGGAAATTGCTGCATAAAGATTACATTAATCGTGGAATCATCAGGCATTAATTCTACCAGCTACTCAAGAGGCCAATATTTCTCCTTTGTGATTAGGGAAGGACAGTGAAGGTTGTCCAAGCTTATCAGAAAGTCAAAAAACAAACTGGGACTAGAATTTGAGGACTATGACAACCAGTCAGCTGGAAATTTCCACAGGGCTCAATAATGACAGTTATATAAAAATCTGCATGTCCCAGAGTCCTGACAAAAAGAGAGAGCAGTAAACACTCCATCTGCCCTCACTGCATCATCTACATAAGGACTGATGAAGTTTTTTAATGATGCCTAATTTTTGATTGGGGTACTTTGAATTTTTGTCCCCCCACACTGAAATACTAGAGAATTCCAGTATAAATTAATGTATTCCTTAAGTGTGTCAACACAAGAAAGCTTTCCCAGCAAATGCAGAAGGCTCATTTCTTAAAGGAGGAATTTACTGTTTACCATTATGCTTCTCCATTGTTGGTTGGGTTTTTTTTAATATAAAAACATTGTGAGAGAGGAGAAGACAGTCTCAAACTACAGACATTCCTTCTTTCCTGTCTTCTTGGTGTCTTTAAATGAAGTCCTGATATGAGCTCAGTTGAAGTTTCAGTATTGAGTGAAATAACTGCAGTTTATATGCTGCATAATGCCAAAGACTCATCTGGAAGACAGAACAATTTTTTTCACTCAAAACCCTCTTTTTGAGCCACAGGGGTAATGCTCCAAGTGTTATGCTAAGCAACCATTATTCTAAGAGAGCCAGCATTAAGATGCTGAGCTTAAACTGTCACTTCATGAGGCAGATTTATGGCTTATGACAGTAATTGCTCACACCAAAGGAGCGAGCTGGTGCTCCATCCAAGCACAAAGAGATATTGCCATTAGATGAGGGTAGGGAGCTGATAATGCCTGGGTTTTACAACTACAAAATTACCTGCTATTTAAATTTTTTAAAAATTGCACACTGCACACAAACAGGCACTTGTTTGTGTAAATAAACATAAATGGTGGTGGTTTTGTTCAGCTTTGGTTTTTCTAAAGTAACTTGAAGCATGGCGCACTTGTTCCTCTGTGTTTGACTTTGTGTTGCTTTAAATGAACTGGTTAAATCTTAATTCATTTTGTGTTGCCTGAGTGTATGTGCTCATTACAAGTGCTAAAAAGGAAAAGTGAATGTAAAAGCAAGACTGGGTAAAACATCTGTGAGAAGGAACATAAATCTTGTGTCTGTAAATTGCTGGATTGGGATCTTTGGAAAAGGCAAAGACCAACTCCGTGCACCCAGAAAGTCAATTTTGAAATATTAATATGGACTATTAAACAAGCAAAAATAGAAAGGCTTCCTGATTCTGAAGCTACGTATTAACAAAAATAGATAAAACTAGGTCCCATCTCCATCTCTCTTTCCATTTTAGGTTTAAAGATCTTTTCCTAACATTGCAATATGTCCTCTTTCAGAAAATGGAATAAGCAAAAAAATAGAACAGCTTTATAAAGTCTACTGTCTGCTATGTTTTTCCAGGTTCTGCTCTGCCAGTAAATCCAAGCATGATCTGAATGGTAACAGCAAGTTTATGGACAATGAATAATAGCATGACATAGCTAATTAATGCTATTTCAGTCCAGACAGTTTAAACAATCAAGCCTAATTGTGCTAAACAATGTGATGGGTTCATATGGATGGCAGTGAATGAGCAAATCCAATGGAGATTTAAAGCTAAATCCAGACTAATTTATGCTTTATGGGTGTAACAAACTCAACCAAGTACCTTCATTACTTACATCTCCTGTTGGTTCTGCTTTCTTTTCTTAAAAAAAAAACCCAAAACAACACCACACACACACACAAAAAGAAACAAACACAAAATAACCTACAGACTCCCCCACCAAACATACCCACTATGCCTTGTTTAGACATATTTTCTGTCACTGATTTAAAAACAAAAGAACAAATGCGTGCTATTGATTGTACAGAGGAGCTCAGCTGCTGACGGTGCAAGGATGTTTCCTGGATATTTATGTCTCTGTTAGGCAGTATCTGGAACCTGGGTAGGTTCTGCCTTATCACCTTGTGGCTAATCTTCATATGGTGGTATAAATAAAGCCCCATATTCTGATTAGCCTCTGACATGATCAGAGCTCTGGGTGTGTTTTAAATAAAGAGAAATCAAAATAATCAAGACTGATCACCTGCAAGCAGTCCAGTTTCATTTTGTTTACTTCAAAGCAAAGAGCCAATCCTACTCTACTCCAAAGATTCCTTGGTAATGGGGAATGTGTGAAAAGAGAGAAAGACAGAGCAAGGATACAGCTGAAAGGTACAGAGCAGCCCAAAGCAGTTCTGTTGAACTCACACCCTCTGTGAATTCCTAATTTTGTCTTTCCTCCCTGCCAAACCATCCAAGCTCCATCACTACAGCAGCAGGTCGTGAGTGTTCTTCTTCCAACACCAACATTTAATTTCTTGCAATTTGGCTTTGAAATCACTTAAAGATGGGTGATGGTCCCATCCCCCAGTGATCATCCCCAGATGATCTCTGCACAGTGACAAGACATCGTGACTCTCACCTGACATTGGTTCATGCTCTTGCCAGGTAGAGCCCATCTTCTCCATCACAAAGTTAAGGGAAGTATTGGACAGCCAAAAATATGGAGGCCAACAAAATTAATAGCTAACTTTATATTAGGAAAGGAATTATGGCTGAGTAACCTAAATTTCAGATCTGAAATAGACATATCTGTGTAATTTTACACCACGTGTCAATCTGAAGCATTACTATTAACAGATAAACCATTAAAGTACACAAAACTCCTACAAAAGCCTTTTATTGCCCTAAGAGACTTATTCAATATTTAAAGAGACTTATTACCTTTCTCTCCCTTACTTTCTTTTTAGTCAGTCAGTTTAAGCACAAATCTAGTTAAATTTACATTTAATCTTCATTATATCAAGATAAAGCTGGTAGTAATTGTCCTTCCAATCAAACCACATACCAGAGCTCTGCAGGATTTCTCTTCTGCAATATTCAGGTTGGGCAGTAATTTATGTCACTTTTGGTACTTGGGTTCTTCTCCATAATGAGGTTTTTAAGTGTCCTACCTGACATTTACATTCCTGATGAGATTTCCACACCTCTGCTGGGGTCCATAAAGACCAGTATTAATAGCTCAAGCTGTTTTACGGCATTAAAAAAGTTCAAATTTACTTTCATATTATGGCCAAGTATAATAGCACTTTCCAGTTCCAATACACTAAACACACATGACTGTAAAGTGCTTCAGAATTAAACACATTTCACTTGCCCACAGTAGAAAACCACTCATATTTGTTGACTGTTTTAGCAGTTTTTCCTTCAAGAACTTCAAAAATCTTCTCACCCCAGGTGTTCCTGGCTTTTCACTTTATCCCACTTGGTTTTCTGTCTCTTCTATTTGTTGCTGTAATCTCCAGAGGTGGGAGAAGGGAGAGTTATGCCTGCTGGTGCTTAGGAAGCAAGGATGGGTTTTATTTTTGGGGAAGCAGGGAAGGAAAACCCAGGCTGGCTGTTACATCTGGAGGAGGAGAGCTCAGAGATATCCACACTCCTGAGTGCTGGGGGGGAGGTTAAAGGTGGATCAAAACTATTTGGAAGGGAAAAAGGTGAGTTAGTCCAAGGCTGGGTCTGCCTCTTCTACTGCCTTTTAACACACCAGAAACTCCCCTACTGTTTCAAGAAGTCTGTGAAGAAGATACTGCTTAGTGTTCAACCAGAAAGGGGAAATTCTCTGTGTTGCTGCCTGAAAGGGCTTTGTTTGCTTGTTTTGAAGAGAGTGAAAAGGTGTGATTACTCTGCTGGTTATCTGACGGGTGAATGAGCAAAAGCACAGAGAAGGGTCCTGCACTGTCTGTAGTGTTTGGTCACTTAATAGCATGGAGGGGCTTTAAAATTTTGATTTGATTACACTTTAGTGCTGATTTAGTCAGTAACAAGTGGTTTCAAAGCACAGGATTCCAGACTTCCCTAATTAATGGATTTTTCAGTCACTATGCTAGAAGTATATTTTAACACCCTCCCCTTAACTAGAACAAAAATATATTTAAGTTACCTTGCATTTACTGCAAAATGAATAATGAGTGTAACACTAAAGAAAACGCTGAAATCTTACCAAGCAAGGCCACAATTCCTGTCCACAAGTTGAGGAAAATTTTCTTATAGCAGACTCCAAAACCAGCTTAAACAGGGAGATGTACTGGTTTAGCAGCCTTGCATTTGTAGGTACACAAAATATTTTTACCTGCTGATATCACTTGTGAGTATGTTCTGACATGTCTAATAAATAAATACACATTAGCAGAGTAATCATCACCCCCGTGTTACCATTTCTCACCTCTAAGAAATTCATGTGCATAATTTGTTTCTGTTTACATGCAATATTGTAATGGCACAACAGCTTCAGCAAATGTAGCATATTTTCTGAGTGCCAGCCAGGGGCTGGGTGCTTTCTGCAATATTAAGCATCAATCCTTCACCAGGATAAAAAGCAACAAATACTTTTTTTTTTCCTCGTGGTAGAATTGATTTTTGCAAATGGAGCCTGGTTCAAGTGGTGTAATCATCTTTCCTCCTTTTTGCAGTTGTTCAACGCAGAGCCTCATCCATTCATTCCCAATCAATTGGGTGATAAAGAATTTCCCTCATCAGTGAGGAAGGAGAGCTTGTACCTTGCCTACTCAATATCAGTCATTTGTTTAATTGGCTAATAAGAGATTATTCCTCCTACAAAACCAAGCTGCAGGAACTCCTTTTCCTTTAAAAATTACGGCAGGTCTGCTCCAGGGATTTCAGTTCCTGGATTTCTATAGTATACAATTTTTGAATTATAGTATAAAATTTTTTTTCTATAGTATAAAATTTTTGAATTTTTCAAAAATTTTGAATTCTTGAAAAATTTTGTATTTTTGAATGCTTACCCTTTAAATTTAATTGTACAACTCTGTATCAAAATGTCTCTGCACGAGACCTTGCTGAGGAAATTAAACACACAAGACAAACCTTCCTGATGCAGGCAGAGAATATTCATTTCTGTAGTTTACAGGAAGATAACAAAATTAGGAAATTCGCAGCCTAATTTACTTTAAGAGGAATCCCTGTGACTGGAATACTTTTTTTCTGTCTCTAAATTAGGGCAAATACCTTGTTTATGCACAGATTTTGAAGAAAGCATTTCTCATATATAGGATGATGGGATGGTTTGGTTTAGGGTTTTTTCACCACATTTTGTAAACAATTATTTATTATTTGAGGCTGAAATGTTAAATAATATTGATATAGAGAGTTTCACTGAAGTGATGGATGTATCTGACTGAATTTTTAAACATTTGCTACTTCTTTGCAAATTGTGTCTCGTGTTATTGCTTCATTTCCCCCTTTCTCATTTCTTGAGAGGTTTCAAGGCTATTTTAGAGCTTGGAGTTTGACAAATGGTACTTGTGAGAATGAGCTTCCTGCCCAAACTCATGGGATATCACTCCCACAAACTCCTAATTACTAAAATATTTGCAATTACTTATCAATTTATTTTTGAGAGGACGCTGTGCAGCAGGTGCTCTGTTTGCATGGCTGAAGCAGGTATGGGAACAACTAAGCTTGGCTAAAAATAGCTGTTATTGTCCTGTAAGTGCTGATTCCTCTGTGCACACTGAACATGGATCTGAATTTGAGCTGCTCTGATGACAACACATATGCACAGTCAGCTATGCCTCATTGATTTTTTGGGAGGTGGGTGGAATGTGCATCAGTTTTCCTACAGCCATCCCCAAAACAATTGATCCAGGCCCCATTTTTCACCAGATCACTGAGTGTTAATTCAATTTGATGGGCACAGCGGGCAATGATACATCCTGCAAGGAACTTGCTTTCGGTGGTGTACAAAGTACATCCTTTTCATCCAGACAGGTTTTTGATGCAGATCAAATGAATTTTCATCTCAAACCTTTTCTGGCTGTCTTTCAGTAAATCAGCATGGTTTTCCTTTTGCTTCTTCTGTGGTTTTTCCATGAGAATCTAGAAAATAGAACAACACAACCGCCAGCACCACAGGCAGGCCTCCTTTTACACATACTACCAATTTCTGTACTGAAAAAGCTCTGGATTAATTAATTTTAGATAAAAGTCAAGTAATATATTTAGCAAAACAGAAGATAAAAAAAATAAAAATAATAAAAACCATTGTTTTCTACAGCATTGAAAATGCAGTACAGGAGCTGCTCAAAGAGTGAATAAACTGGATTTGTCCCACTTTAGGTCAGCCTGAGGAAATAAATGGGGAAATAGCAATTAAATATGGAGATAGTGGTTGACCATGTAAATGGATAGAAGTTTTTCTCTGGGAATTATTAAATTGGCAATTAAAAAAGTGGACCCTACTAAGAAAAAAAAAAATTCATAAATAGAATATGAAGATCCAAAGAAGAAGAACAAAAACATAAATCTTTGCCAGCTATTATCTTAATTTATTTCTGTTTTCAGAAGAAAAAGAAAAACTTCTGGGGAACAAAAAGAATAGATAGGAAATGGAATAAATTGTCATCTTTGAGAGCCCACGTGCTAAATTAAGTGAAGTTACCTTGACTAAATGGAAAAATTAACTTCATTTTGGTCTAGGGATATGACCTTTGGAGTCTTAATGAGAACTGGTAAAAAATGCAGTATTTCCAGATAAATTCTTGCTGCTATAATCTGAGAGAAGGGAAGCTAAAACAGTACAGGGGGGATTTTGCAAGTGATCAAGTGCACATACAATTAATAGCTCATCAGGGGTTGTTAAGGACGTGATTAAAGGACAGCCAATTTACTAAAGACTTAAGAGGTTAATGGTGAAGAAAAAATAAAGTGACAATATCCTCCCTTCCTCCCCTCTCTCCTTTGATTGTGATAAATGTATGCTTTCCACACATCCGTGAGCACAAGACTGCAGATTTTCCCTGGGAATTTAAATAAGCACACTACCTGAGAAGACATGCAAAATTTTAGTTGGAAAAAAATAAAAACAAGGTGGGGATAGTGGTGTAATGCAGTGGCTAAAGGGGATTTTTAAAGTTTTTAGAAACCCAAAGCATTTTAAAGGAGTAAATAATAATCTCTACACACGTTGTGATGTTGTTGAAGGCTGATAAACTCTCAGTGAGAGATAAAAATTCCCTTTGCCCAAATGCGGGCAAGGTTAACCATGTTTTGTCTATGCCATTCCCTATTCCATGCACTTGAGAAAGTGTGAGTTATGGTGCATTTTAAGAGGATTTTTGCTCCACAGAGTAATTTTAATGCCTTTTAGGCCATCATGAGATCAATGACTTTTTCCAAAGGGCAAAAATGGAATCAGGGCCTTTCTGATTGCGAATTCTCCTTCTTGCATACTTCAGATCATATCAGAAAGTCCTCAGTCTACCTCCAGACCACCCAGATTTACCCGAGCAGTGTCGGGACACTGCCTGTAGCCTCAATTGCATTCTTTCTTTATTTTAAACAGGAATTACTGAACTTTACTTCAACTTGCACTCAGAATGCAGAGGGAAGGAATAGGAAGGAGGAATGCAATTTATTACAAATAGGATCATGAGATCTTCATGAATATCGAGGTTTATGAGATGTTTATTCCACAGAATACAAATCCCTAAAGGTAGAGAGGCTGCAGAGTCAGACCTTCACTTAAGGTAGGCTCAGAACAGCCCTGAAGTTGTTTCTTCATCCCCTTCTCCCTTTCCTTCTCCAGCTATGCAAGGAAGTTTTTGGACCACAAGGCTGATATGGATTTGAGACATCTCCCTTGAAAAACTGCTGCTTTTAGGAACTTTCAGGACATTTGAACACTCCAAGGTAAAACACAGAGACTGAATTTCATGGCTGTCTAATATAGAAGTAACTATGGGAAAAAACCCATGGTTTGCTTCTGGTTTTCTAGCAGAAAGCCAAGGCAAAGACAAGTTTTAATGCAAAAAGGACTTGCAAATCCTTTAATTGGATTTGTAAAGCCACACCAAAATCTGTTGTCATAGTAGTGAGATAAATTTGTAACATACATCTCCTCTAAACACCGCTAATCTCAGTAACTTCAGGACAGAAGCAGAGATCAAGCAAACCAGCTCAGCTGCATCAGAGAGCACCAGTTCTGCACATGGATTTCAGTCAGCTGTGAGAAAACTTGAATATTCTTCCATTTATAAAGCTACAAAGCCAAATTTGATAAACACAGAGAAGGGAATATCAAGATTTCATCATAAGATTTCTCTCTCCTCAGCCCATGAAGAAGGGAGGAGTGAAGATGTTTGTAAGATTTTGTTTCTCATTCCCTTACTCTGCTTTGATTGGTAAAAAATTAACTCATTTCCCCAAATCAAGCCTGTTTTGCCCATGATGGCAGCTGCTGAGTGATCTCTCATGGTCCTTACAGGGATCCACAAGCCTTTGGTGATACTTTCTCCCGCTGCCCAGCTGAGGAGGGAAGTGACAGCACTTGGTGCCCAGACAGTGCAAACACACCACAGATACCTAATTATTAGATTTAACCTGCATAAAACTCAAATAAATCACAGCCCTAGGAAAAACTGGGTTCAGCTTGGGGGTACATTCAGCCTTTGGAGCTAATTACAGTGATGACAAAGATCTTTCTGAGAACAGATGCAGCCCTCTCTCTCAAGTGTGCCCGAGTGTTACTCCTATCTCTTCTCTGACACTTAAGGGAAAATATTAGCAATAGTGAGCTGACCTAAGGTCTAATCCTGCATGATTCTGACTCCATAATGTCCCTGTGATGATTACTGGGGAGTTAATTCTCAGCTGTCCTATTAAAACCCCATAAGCCACCTAAGAGGGTCAGAGAGCACCTGGGGTTCTCCTTTAACTGCTATCATAAAATCAGAGGCTGAGTTTACAAAGGATGGTCACCATGAAAAGAAGCTCTCTGGATACAATTTAACACATTTCGTTCCATGTCCTGAGGGTAGTCCCACCACGAGGAGATAAAGAAGCAATTGGGTTTTGGGTGAAGGTCAGGAATATCCAGAGAAGAGCCAAAGAAATTAATCAGATGGCAACAGCATTAAAATATATAAGAGTTTATTTCCACACTACAATAAACTCTGCTCAGGTGATCCTAAGCATGTATTTCTTAAGTTTATTGCTCTCAAAAAATGAGACAACTCAGTGTTGAAAGCAATTTTTTCTTAAAATGCAAGCTTGTCATTTTTACAAAAGTTTTTACCTGGAAACACTTCAAATATTAATTTCAATGTATTAATAACCAAGATCTGTGGTAAACGGAGATTAAGTTATTTTTTCTATGCAAACTAAAAGTCTATTTGCATTTAGTGACTGAAATATTCACTTCTATTGAATGAAATATTCACTTCTATTGTGTCCTGTGGATAGTTATTTAGCTGATGTTACTTTCCCAAGCAGAGCATGTTAATTTGTACAGTTTAGAAGCTTTTCCTTTTGAGCCCAATGATTACCTCTCCATCAAATACTATATCAGAATAATTTTATTAAAAAATAAAAATTAGAGCAGAAAATTATATTGAAGATGGTCTATTGTTAAGACAATGCCAGACCACTGATTTTGATTAATTTGGATTATTTCGACATAAGAGGAACTTTCTTACTGAAGTGTCATTCCTACATTTATCCATAGCATTCTGAGAAGTTTGAGGGCTGCTGCGTAGTAAAACTCATATATCCTCCATTTAAAAATACACAATATTTTAATATATCTTAACACCCTTTCAATTAAAACAAAAAAAAACACAAACAAAAAACAGCCCCAACAAATAACCCCCAAACCAGACAGATAAAAAACCCCCCCACCTCAAAAGCCAGAGTTATTAATTGTATCTGTCAGAAACAATGCATCTTCCTCAGAAGAATAAATTTGCAGTCTCTCACTCATAACTATGTGGGCTTATAATAGAGCAGCTGCCCCAGAGCAATACATGGCAGAATGGCAATGAGGTCTCACAAAGCCACAGGCCTTTTTAGCAGCATTCTACTGGGAGAAAACAAATAAAAGACACAATCTTGTATTATCTACTCAGTGTAGTCACAAAGTCTAAAGAATTTCAAGCAAAGTTGTTCCAGAAAGGTAAGGAATATTTCACTTATGTGAAGCTCAGGACCTGAAATTCAAATTATAAAGCATCATAATCTCTACAGATTAATACAAAACCAGCATATGGAGTTGAAAAAATGATTTAAATCTACCTACAGAGTTGCTTTACATCGCTGACATTTCATTCTCCCATGCACAAAATCTCTTTCTGCCAGAACATTTTGGTTTTCAATTCAGGTCTTTCCCATCTGAGCAACAGAAGCTAACCTGACATCTTGTCTCATCTGAAAGATTTGTTGTGGAAGTTTATTTAATTTATGCTTGTAGAAACAGTTACCTGGTACAATATTTGGTTCTGTTATCATTATTAAATCTTTACTTTGTTGTAGAAGACATTTTCTACAGCATGGACACTCAACTGGCAGCATAAGATTTCTTTCATGGAAAAAAAATACTCAGAGACCAACCACCACCACAAGTCGCTATGGGACTAGAAAAGATTTTTCTGACATCAAATTTTTAGTGTTCAGTTCATGATAGCATTTCCTCCAAATATTTCATATATTCAAAGGATTTCCTTCAAAAAAAGTAAACTACAGGACTCTTGATCTTTTTTTCCTTCCTATCAATCACTGATAAAATAATCGTACAGCTTCTTCCAGAGTATAACATTTATATTTGCATTATGCTGGTTATCATCCACTCAAATCTCTGCTATGGAAATATCAGGGTACAATTATGAGAGTTATCTTTATGCTATAACCCAGACATGCACTTAAGCAGATGTTCAATTTCATGCCTATTAGTAGTCTCATTGAAGCAATGATACTGAATTCTATTATCTGTCTGCTTTGCTTTTTTACTCCTTTTACTTCCCTCTGTCTTTTAGTATCCAGGGCAAAATGAGCATATTTCCTACATGTGTTTTCCAAGAGATGCCTTTAGCTATCCACGTTGTAAATTTAAGCACTGCTTTCTTCAATAGACTGTAACTTCTTATATTTAGTATAAACTGATGCCTTTTGTGCAGCATTCTGCTCCATATTCTGTGCAAACTGATGCAATATCAGGCTGAAATTCACATTTTAATGCATTATTTTGGCTGCTGAATGCCTGCAACACCAAAGGTTTTATCCCAAAATCCACGTGTACCATCCTGCTCTTGCATAGGTGGACCCAACCACGGCTCCAGGTGTAAACAGAATTTATTTCCCATGTCAGAAGTTAATTCCCTGTCAATACAGGAATGTATTCCTGCTTTTTTCAGCTCATCTCTCAGAGAAGAAATGCTGCATTGTTCCAAGGCAGCAGCACCCACGGATACCCTCCAAATGGCTCCACAGAGAGCCCAAGCTTCCTGCAGGAGCATCTGGATTGCTGCTGAAAGGCCATCTGTGTTTCACCGGCAACAGGATTATAAAACTATTTGCCAGATAGAACCTTAGGAGATTTTTTTTTTCTTTTTCCTCCTGCCCTCAAAAGTAAGCTCCAACTCTTTAAGAGCAGTATCTGGAAAATGGGCCTGTAATAATGACACCTGGAATTCAGGCGTTTCTCAGTGTTTAAACAAATGTTCATGAGCAAACTTTGGTGCACTGTTCTTCAAATTTATTTTTTATTTTTCTCCTTTCCTTCTTTCTCTCCCCTCACTTGCACATGGAAATCACATCTTAAACTTGCAGGCTTTTTCAGTTATTTTTCAGTCTCCATTATTTAATAAAAAAATAGATCCGTCCCTAATTATTTGGATCCACTGAAGAGTTTTTGAGAGGAAAGAGGCCTTTACAGTTCTGTTTGAATAATTGGAGTGTGCCAGCACATCCCACTGCAGGAGATGTTCCTCTCAACAGATTTGGTATTTAAATATGTGATTGGGCTTGCTATATTGGGAAGAATGACAGAGACTTAAGCAAGAGCCAGGACAAAATATTAGCTGGCATCTGGAATAAACAGAGTATCTCAGAAGATGGGCTGATCATACAGGATCAGATTATAATGGGCTACACATCCACCTAAAAACAGAGTACAAAGAAGCATTTTCTTTCCTTAGAGTCCAGACTTGAGGGCTGAGGGAGGAAGGGGAGGAGAGGTGGAAAGAAATTGTAACTCCTCTTTTCACAATACCTTGTCTTGGCAACAACAAATATTATATGAAATTAAAAAGAGAAAAAATAAAAAGAAAATGAAAAACAAGAGACAAATATCACCTGCAATTCAGAGCACTGCTGAGAAGCACACATAGTTATGTCAAATGGAATTACAAAAAATTAAAATGAGGTCCAGAAAAAATTAAAACGAAAAAAATTTTTTAAAAAACCTCATTCTTGTTTAGGCCTGAGTTTCCTACTAGTTTATTCATTTGTAATAAAATGAATAAAAAAATCCATTTAGATTAAGGACACTTTGATAATGGTGGTGTCATTGTGGTAGACCTGGAATAAATTGTGGCAGAGCCAGGTTTGGATAGGGACAGGCTGTGGCAGAGAGGAACAGCACCAAGTTGTGCCTCACAAAAGGAAATGTTCAGCTCCCCCAGATGCATACCCACAAAGGCAGAGCTCAGCTGGGAAATATTCTGCCAAAAAGAAGTGTGAAGAGATGACATCTTGTCTTGATAAGTAGATGAGCTCTTCCTCTAAGGGTTTATAGAATAACCCTGAATGAAGCTGTTGCAAATTAGTTCATCCTAAATAGAAAAAGGATCAGATTTAGGCTTTGTTGGCCTTGTCTTGAAAAGAGAAGACAAAAAAGTTAACCAAGCTCTGAATTCAGCTGAATCCAAGCTGAAGCAGTTGAGGTACATGAATCTCCAGGAGGATTTGGTTCTCTTTAGGGAAAGATGCTGCAATTATGAGGAATTTGTGAAGTGAGGACTGGGGAAAGATGGGAAAAAATGCAAATCTCAAGAAGATTTGGGAACAAACTGAGACCCTACACAAAACGGAAGAAAATAGTTCCACAGGGAGACAAAGTTGACTTGGACATCAAGACGTAACAATAAAGCAAGAAGAGCCAGTATCAGTGCCAGAGTGAATAAAGTGGAATATCGAGAGGAAAGAGAGCTGCAGAGATACAAACTGGTAACAGCATTGCTTGACGTGAGCCAGAGGGACTGGAAAATATCCAGTCCAGAAGATTGGAACAAGCTGCATATGAAGCTGTATGTACAGTAGCAAGGATGTTTAAGTAATCTATTACAATGCATGGAGTTGCCTGTAATTAGAAATCTGCAAATGCAGTAACTTTGGAAAGGAAATGCTTTGATGACTGAAGTTTTAATAACACATAAAAGTCTGGCTCAGGCCCTAAAGGAGAAAGGGTAGAGTACAGCCAAATTTAAAAGAAAGAGTTTGATCCTAACGGACCTTGTATATTTTCTTTCATAGCATACCTGGCTTCCTAGAAGGAACAGAGAACAAAGGGATCCTCTATTGGGATTTAGCTAAGCATCTTGACTTATTGGCACATCAAAGTTCCTGGCTGGGCTGAAATTTCAGAGAACAAGAGGAGGATTGTGCCCCCCATAATGTTAAAGGGAAGGAGGGAGCTGAGTGCTGCAGCTCCTCACGGAGCAGTCCGGGGACAAATTTTGCCGAGATCATTAATTACTCGTTAACCAAGGGCATGCCAGCATCCCCACATTTGGAAATGCTATCTACCAGGGGCCTGCAGGAAGCACGGCGTGCTCTCAAGGAAGAGAATAAAAGAAACTGCATAAAACAAAGTGAAGGGTTGTGCCTTTGGGGACCGACAAATTTGGCCATCAGCACAAAACAATGAAGACAAGCCCGTGCATGCTCCTCAATCACATGACATTGTGAACCACGAGCATGACATGTCTGAGGAGGAATTGAAAGCAATCCTAGGAGCCAGTGAGAGATAAATCACGGCCAGCCATGCTCAGGGAGGGCAAAGGCTGAAGGAAAAGGCTACGGCAATTTTTATGTGAAGAGGTGAAACGAGCTGGTTTGTTCAGCTTTGTGAAAAGCTGACGGGGAATGGGACTGCTTTCTCTAAATATAATAAGAGCAAAGTAAGGAGCATAAAGCCAGGGTGTAAAAGGACAAAGCCAACACAAGAACAAAGGATGTCATGAGCATATTCAAAACAGAAATTAAAAGAAGGTATATAACCACTAGGTAATGAGGTTTGAACAGCTTTCCAAGGAAGCAAATTAGATCTGTTTCTAAGGCATCCTTTCTGAATGCAATTAAAAAATAAATTGATGTTTACTAGATTTTAATCTGCTTCCTCAGGCCTTTGTTTTTTTTCCTGGTGAGGCAAAAATAGGATACAGACTGTAATTGATTTAATTTCTGCTGTTTGCTTGTTTGTTTAGGGAAGGTCTGATTAGTTCAGCATCGGAAAAGCTTTGAGTATTTTGGGGGTTCTATCTTAACCTCAGTCACATATATTTTGGATGAAATGTTTTGATTGTATCTCCATTAGGCCTTCATCAGAAATCAAGCATAGATAGTATTTCTCATGGAGAGGTTACAAGAAATTCTAGCACTCCAGAATGCTGCAAAAATAAATCCAGAATGATAAAAAAGTAAAATCTTACAGCCCTACTGCATCCACATTTCATTCCTTCAGATCCCAAGGTGTCAGAGTCCTCCCAACCCCTGTCTCTGCTAAAATTTGAGTGCCAGATTTGCCAGCTCTGTTTTTTCTGTCCTTGTTTGTAAGCCATTTGAAATACTTTTTTTCTGTTTCAATAGGACCAACACTGGTACAGAACTAGTAATTACCTAGCACCAAAATGAGAAATTATGACTTTCGTGGGAATGTTTTGGAATTATTTTTTAAAACAAGACATTTTTGACCATCAGTCATGTGGAACATGCTTCTATAGTGTGAAGGAAATAACATAAAGGGTTATTGGTCACTTTGCAATCTATGTACTGCCTAATTTCTATTGCCATTCCTGCTCAATATCAATTTAATCTTTGAGACAGAGAACGCAGAGCAACATTTTAACAATGCAGACCAATTCTGCCTTGCGTGATTTGCTGATGCTGTATGGAGACCACAATGGAAGGCCTCAGGTCAGTGGGATCTGAATTAATTGTTTTCTGCAAATTGTTAGGCCTAATCTGTTTCATCCAGTGCATTCAGCATGCAGAGAGCACGTATGAAGTTTTCAGGAAGCCTTTCATATTCAAATCAGGTAAACATCAAGCCATATACATTCATGAGTACAGCAGTAATTACCATGCTCTGAGGACATGTTGAAATGACATTATCACTTGTCAGCAGGATACCACTGGCTGCTGTCATTGACAGTTCACATTCAGCATCAATGTTAAATAGTCTGCTTATTAGTTTGGTAATGACCCAAAAAATTCAGTGATTTAAAGCACTTTAGGATATAGGATGATACCATATAGATTTGGTGGATAGCCAAGAAAGCATTGTGTATACAATAAAATATTAATTCAAAACAATGGGTCACTTAATAGGAATAGATTGCACCCACAATAGGAAAATGAGATGATGATGATGATAAATAAAGTAAAACAATGATATAACACTACTTAATAAAAAATATTAGAAGGGAAGATCAGCACAGTCATTCCTTTACTAATGTAAGATTTCCAATAGACGAGAAAATTTCTTACAAAACCCTAAACAGTTACTTAATTTGTCTTATCATCCAAAACTTTTCAGAGGGTGCTGGCCCCCCTCTTTCTGTGGCAGAAAAATCTAGAAAAACAATATTGATAATGAAGACAAGGGTTTTATGGAACTAATCTCATGGCAACATTCTGAAAGGTGATCAGTGTTTGGGGTATTTTTCCCATTTAATGATAAATAAAAGTGGTTTGCTCCTCTCCAGTGCAATAAAGGCCTAGGAGTCTTTGAATCCACTGATTTTAAATGCCTCCTATTTTTAGTAAATACTACCAGAAATGAAAACAGCATTTCCAATACGCCCTGGTTACTTTGCACACTCAATTTTGAGTCAGACAAATGCGACAGTAATTTTTTCACCTGTATTTTGCCCTGACTCCATCTGCCTTAATAAACACACCCTAAATATGCTCTAATATGCTGAACCAAACACTATAATTATTTTTCTTTTCAAGCTCACCACCTTTCAAGAATTTCTTCATCATTTTCTCTTAAATACTGGGATTTTTTTACTTACAGGACTTCGAATAGCACAGAACACTTCAGCTCAAAGAGAGATAATTACTGATTTTTGAATCCTGGAACAGACAAGTTCTATCTGAGCTGCTACAGGAATAGCAAGAGAAAATAAAAAGATATTTGCAGAACTTCCTCTTCACTTTTCAAAGCAGTATGAAACTGGAAATCTGAGAAAGTCGACTAAAAATCATTTTCTCACTCATGCAACACAGAGACCTTCCAGGTATGGGTAGAATTAAGAACATCTAGAGTAGGTCTAGGGACCAATAAGATTTTCCCTTAACATCATTCCACATATATGCTGTGAAAAAAAGGATGTTACAACTTCTAGTGTCAATAACCTGTCTGTGGGAGGGGGAATTTGTCTTCTGCAGTATTTGATGTGGCTATCACAGGGACGGGTTTGACTTGATCTAAAGGGTGGAACTATTTATGACTAGTGGTAGTCTCTCCAGTGAGTAAATCCTAAGTGGTTGTCACTCAAAACTAATGTGTGTTTTTTGTATGCATGGCCTGTTCCTTTAGAAGTGTCTGCTGTGTGCATTTGTAGCAAGACAGACGACAAAAAAAAAACAAACCAAAAAACTATGGCTATAAGATTCCCCACATTTGTTTATTTTGGTTGACATTCAGGTTTTCCAAAGAAAACAACCTGGAAACCTCAGCAATATTTTGCACTGCTTTGACCAAGGTAGTGTTTAAACTTAGATCTACAGCAAAAATCAGCATTTGTGTATCAAGTCAGTTTTTTCCTGTTTTCAGCTGCTTCCAGAAAGAAAAGAAAGTATGCAGGAGGTAAAAATTATTAATTCCTCAATTTTCATCTCGATGTATTTTATTAGCCATCTCAGCTGTGGGAGGAGAGTGACGGGTGCAGTTAAAACCACATTAAGCATTTATCTTTTTTTTTTTTTTAAATAAGAAAACGACACAGAAGCACCACGAAATTATGTAGGTAGGTGTCATTTCAAATGCAAAGAAACCAAATCTCAGAAAAAAAGTATCTTGAAAAGCTCAGCTCATCTGCTATTAATAAAATGCCATCTGCCATTTTATGGTGCACATATAAACAGCAACAGGGAGATGCCAAGGTAATTTAGAATTTCTAACTGCAGCTAGGCCAGACCTAATTTCATTCAAGGGATAAATGAGGAAGTCTCCCTCTGCCAACTGACAAATGTAATGATTCATGATTAATGAAATCTTTTCTACTCCACAGGCCTTTCCTTTCACATGCTTCATTGTTATCAATGGAGTGAGGGAAACTGTACTTTCAGAACTGAGCACAGCAGAGAAAACAATACACTCTTGAATGACTTGGATCAAATTCTTGCTGAAAATCAGAGTAAGTAGTGACTAGAGAACCAGTAGCTGTCTCTGCAGAATCCTAGCACCATGTACTCAATCCAAATATAACTATTAAAGTTAAATCTGATTGGAGAAAATTGAAATTTAATATTTAAAAAAAAATTTCTGTGGTAGAAACTTTATTTTCATGGAAATTTTTTTCAAAAATATTTATATTTGATGGTAAGCTTCAAGGGAATAAAAGTGATATTTATGAAAGACTCTTATTACCCTTTTAAATTAACATTTAAAAGGTAAGCATAGCACTTCCTTGAGTTTGTAATGAAGCTACACAAGCAGATAGAGCCAAAACTTGCCCACTGAGTATATTGTTGCCTCAAAACAAGGCTTTCCTCCCTTCAGAATCCCTGCACATAAGGAGGAGGTTGGACTCTTGATTGCCTTGTATTTCTTACACTGAAAAGAGATTTTGTCTTCCATACATCATAATCTTTAACAAAATGGGTAAATATATGTGGTCACATAAGTGATGTTTAAATAAAGGAAGAAAAGTAGGTGTCAATGAGATGGAACATTAAAAGTGATTAGAACATCAGTATTTGTAAAAACCTGAATGATTAGAGGTTGATATGGAGTGTACAAGCACCTGAGTATTGAAAGACTATGTTCTAAATAAAATTTCATAACATTGTCCTAACTTGCACTATTTCAGAAGACCAAGAGCTGGAGGTAAGTTTAAACTAAAGCCCAAAATTTAAGAAGTGGTTATCAGACCCTCCAAAAAGCTGTGGAGGAAAGAAAAACTGAGTCCTTTTGCAGTCTTGTACCTTTTGAAGATTTAACACTGCCCAGAATCCCATATAGTTTAGGCTGCTGGGTTGGTGGCCAAGATTTGAACTTGCAAAGATAGTTCAGATTTTGCTGCCAAAACACCAAAGCTTTTGAATAAGCAATGTGGATGCTGAACTCAAACAGCAGAAATTAGTCATAATAGATGGAACATAACAAGGGAGACTGAGATATTTTCTTCATAAGGAAGGTCAGACACATCAAAAGGCATATCAATGATAGAGAAATCACTTCAAGCTTACGTATAAATGTTTATTTCTTGCAATTACTTCATGATTAAAAGCAGAATTGTACAGTGCTCCAAATGTACAATTGCTATTGACCTGATTGTGATTTTCTTTCTTCGGCAACATAAACTTTAAAGTGAAAAGATTATAAACAGATATGCCCAATAAACATTAGAGACACTTGCACGTCAAGTTCATTTTCCATGTGTCTGTGATCATCTCTTCCAAACCTTAGAGCCAGAACAGCAAGAGAAATCAGATCAGCAACTGCACACCCCCTGAAAGGATGTCTTGGGCTCTTCTGTAATGGATCTTTTCACAATCATCTTTAGACAGAAGTAAATTTCCATTGTTCTTGTACCAGGAAAAATTCTCATGAAAGTTCAGTTCTTAAGTTAGAACACTCAAAATTTAAGCATTTGCATTGGAAAAGGCATAGAGTAACTCTTTTCTTATAACTACTTGGCATGACCACTTCATGACAGCCATTTCTATAATGTAAGGGGTCTGTAAACACTGTTTACTTTGTAATCTGATTTTAATGGCTTCTTTGGATCAAGTAGAAACTCAGAGAATTAAAACCAACAGAATGGCTGAAAAATAATTAACAGAGAGGGTGCTAATTTTAATCTGTAAGGTCACATGCAGTAATATTTATAGGACAACTCTTTTCATTAAGGCCAAATTCAAGTTTCCACCACATAAAAATATAAAAGCAATGCAAAGACAACCTATGTCTTAGAGAAGAAAGAATTCCTTCATTTCCCTCTATTTGATCCATTTTTGAGAGTTTGGATGATTAAGGATAAACCTGTACAGCTTGTAAATCATCTTGTGCACCAAACAGTAAAGACATAAAACCAACTAAAACAAATGAAGAATTAACATGGACAGTGAAACATGGCTCTATAAACTTCTTTTTTGAAAAAAACATGGTAATACCTTAGTAATTAATACTGCAGAGATCCGGCTCTGTAAATTTATCATCAATTTCCAGGAAAGAGAAATAAATCAGGTATCTCATCAGATATCTCCATCTGCAAAGATTCAGTGTTATCGCCTATTTCTTCTGAACAGCTCTATAGTTAATTGGGATGGTGACCCACATGAAAATGCAGCACAGTAAAAGGAAGATGAAGAAACCTGGAACATTTTGTTAATTCATTAATAATCATAGCTGAGAATGTTCCATCCGAATGGCAGGTATTTTCTTCAGATTGAAGCATGGAACTTCCGTGCCACTAAATAATAGCAGTCTTGTGCCATATTCAAAATAAAACCATTTCAATATCAAGGCATAGGAGCTACTCTGAAGAGCTTAATTGCTGGAATGGTTCCAACACAGCTGTTCATTCCAAGGAGCCTTGAAACTGTTAACACTTATCTAAACAGGAAAACACCATGAAATAAAACTTTATTTACAAACTCACACTGCTGCAAAACTGAACCCTCCTTAAACTTTCAGGTTTTGGCACAATTTCTCTGGAATATTTGGCAGAGCTCATTACAGCAACGTGCAGTCCTGAGATTGTTGTTTCTCCCCATTTCAGCAAAAAGAGCCCAGAACTTCAAAGGGAAATGATTGCAAACAGTCTACAAACTTCTGCCTACAGGAGACTAAAGGGAATAAATCTCCTACCCAAGTCTTTGTCATCTCAGTTTAAAGTACATTCATGGAAATCCTGACAAGGATTCCAGCAGGACCAAGGCCACAAAAAATAAAGGTGCAGATATTCATCTTGAAACACTCTGGAATAAGTTGGGACGTGGCTGTTTATTCAGCCCTGTGCAGGTTTCTGGCCAGCCTCAGCACAAGTCTGCCAGGAATATGGCTGCAATTGGAGCAAGTCAAAGGACGGGGTAGGCAACACCCGAGAGGCCCAGGAAATTAGAACAGATTTGTCCTCCCATTGATGCTGGGGTAATTTGGGAAATCAGATCCAAGAGGTGGCTTCAATAGCCATGCAATCTCCCTTCCCTGAGATTGTAATTTCTGAAGGCAGAGGACAAATATGTCATCCTTCTTTCTGTCTACTCTATTCTCATGCAAATGGCACGGAGTGCTTTCCTCTTAATTACCCACCTTCTTGCCAAAGCTGTCAGAAAAAAAGAAAAGCTAACTTTTTGGATTTATTTTATTAAACTTTTAATATTTAAATTTATGGGAGTCTTCAAGCCTAAATCCTCATTAGAGCTTATCAAATAATTAATGCTCCAGAAATTAACTCACTGAAACAACATGCACAACCCTCATCCAATTAAGCAGATGGATAATCCAGAGTGGAAAAAAAAAACCAAACCCACAACCAAAAAATAGCTAGAACCCCTTTGCTGCATCCTTGAAGGAAAAGCATTAGAATATAATGTAGAAAGCACCTTTTAGATTCAAATATTAAGCCCACGAAAGTCAGCTGTCCACTAAAGTGCCCTGCATGTGAGGGGATGTAGGTGATAGTCCCACTTCCAGTGAAATGTCCCATGCAGATTTACAAAGTTGTTATCCCTTGAGGAAGCAGCTAAAAATATACATCCTCTCTTTCTTTTTTTTTTTTCCTATTCTGTTGTTTTAGAAATATGTGGCTTACCAGTTCAAAACAAAATATTGAAACATATCCAATAACTTAAAATTCCATTTGGGCACCATGATATGCCTAACTATTAAATCTCATCCACTTTTGGCACTGAATCAAAAATCTGAATTTTTCAAATAAAATTTACCCTCAAGATGGTGAATATGGATAATCAGTAAACCCTGAAAGCACTGAAAATTCCCTCCTGCCCACCTGGAAAGCCCCACACTGTGGCGGCCCTGACAAATGGTAGAAATTCAGAAAGACTCAGGGAATTTTTGTCTGGGAGGATGGTACAGGAAGTTCACCCCAAGGTGTTCAGACTTAGAAAACTCAGGCTATTTAACTCCTCATCAGACAGGCTCTCTGACGTTAAGTTGGCTGGAGCATGAGATTATTACACGTGGCATTTCTCTACAACACCATTTAGACAAAAACATGCATTTAAAAAAAATCCTTCCAGTGCCACCAGTGGCCCTCTCTTATCTGAGGCCTCCCTTTTGTCCACATAAAAGCTGATGGAGTGATCACAACCTACCCCAAGCCCAGGAGAAAAACCAAACAGAATGTGTTGTTTTGGCTGTCTTCCACCTAGTCAGTGACAAGAAAAGACTTGAATCAGAAAATCTTACTATTCTGGCAAGAAACCTCTTTT
>VWZT01013297.1:263-192883 GCA_013397055.1 Pachycephala philippinensis
TGGGGGACAAGAATACATTCACAGAGGGATCAATCTTATCGCCTTGGGGTGGAGACCACAGCCCCAGGGCTATTAGCTGCCAGGCTCGAACAGACCCTCACACCAAAGGGTGGGTGGAGGAGAGGTTTTGGATGTGTAGTGAAAAAGCCTCTGGTCTGAGGCAGTGAACGCCCATCATCCTCTGTGCAGACCGGCCCAGCTGCACGAACTTCTTCACCCTGGGAAAAGCCACATTCATGTGAAGGAGAGCAGAGGGGGTGTCATGGCCCATCAAGGCCCCCCCCCCAAAAGGGTCCCCAGACCCTGCACAAGAGCACTGCAACATGATGCAATAGACCCACAGTGTCAAACTCGCCCTCCCCAGGGGGGGCATGTGGGTGTTCCCACCTGGCCCAAATGTATATTAATCCATTGGATTCTATACTTTTTGTCATGGGGACCCTCACCACCAAGAAGACCAGACGGAGGGGAGCAACGAGAAGTCATTGGGACCCTCATGTTTCTACTTAACCCCTGTCACTCTCTCCCTGTCCCCCCACCCATGCATGCCTCTTTTTCTATTTCTTCTTTTTCTTTGCCTCTTTTACTATTAAATAAAATACATCAAGTTTTTTGGCACCAACATCTGACCTCGTTTGGTTTTAATCATGCTTTCTGGGTATATGTTGAACCTTTCTGGGTTTGATCCGTTTTATTCACAGAGACTTAGTTTTCTTTACTCTTCTGTGTTTAAAACTGTTCATAACAGGCATATTTGCTTGAAGAGGGAACAGGGGAAGCTGTCAGACAAGGAGTCTCTGGGGAGAGGGGGGACGGTTATGTCTCTGCTCCAGCTGTGCTTCATGAAATGACTGCAAGAGCTCAGCAGTAACAAGTGGTAACAGTTCTTGGTTTCAACAGCTGGAAAGAAGATTGAGTCACATTCAAAATATAGATCAGTAAGAAAAAGATGGTATTTGAGATCGATAAAATTTACAGAAGCCCGCCCCCCTGGATGTAGGAGGCAAGAGGAACGCCTGTGGTGACGGCCCAGTGGCTGGGAAGTTGCTCAAGGCTGAGCGCTGCCCTGCTCTGTGCTCCTCTCAGCACCCCTGGAAACACCTGGAGTCTCCCTTGCACATCCAATCCTAGTCATCTCTGCTTCTCTCTAAAGGAGAACTGCAAGGGCAGAGAGATGATGTGTTGGCACTCAGAAACTGTTACAAGAGGGACAGGGATGCAGAGAATGACTAAGAGCTTGTCTATTACTGTGAGCTCAGCCAAATCTGTTAAATTGTTCTTATTGATAGTATCTATTACCCTTTCCTCAACTGAACGTTAAACCAAAATAAAACCATCTAATTCAATTCTTCACCCTGGTTTAACTAAGAAATAAAACCACTGGATGCTAATTTAACTTTTACAATTTTAAATGTTTACTGTAGGGCTGAAAAATAAGCTTGTTTGGACACCAGAAAACACAGAGAGCACAGACGGAGTTTCTATCATCACTCTTAAGATGCAAAAATACACGTAGCAATGGTGAGTCACAGCATACCAGGCTATCTCACAAGATGAAAACAAAGTTTGAAATTGCTTTTGGGCAGAAGCTTCCTATGACATTTGGTGGGTCGCTTTACGTCAGAGAACGCTTGACAATGGGCAAGAAGGGATTACATGTTATCAAAAACGTCGCACTTGGAGGGGCCCTCCTTGGGGAGTGCGGTCCCTCATCCTTCAGCAGCAATGGTTGCCACGACCACTTTCTAGAAGCCTTCCAGACGTATCTTCTGGACCCGAAGGGTAAAACGCCGGGAAGCCGTTTCCCTCGCCGCGGGGGTGTGTGCAGGGACGAGCAGGCCGAGGAAGAGGCTGGAAGCGCGGCGGCTTTGATCGCAGGAACAAAATCACGTCAGTGCGGTGTATGTCACTGCGCACCAGGTAGCGGCTCGGCCAGCGCTGCCCCCTCCACCCCACACTCAAAGTGGCTGCGATGTGTTTACTACCAGATGGAGCGAAGCAGCTTCGACGGCGGGGCAGAGGCAGGAGCACGCACCGTGCCTCCGCCTCCGTCCTCCGCCTCCTCCCTTCCGCCACCTCGTTATTCCATATTTCTTTCCCTTTATAGGAAAAGTATGCGCAGCTCCGGGGGGGCTGCCCTGAGTCACTGCGGGCTGCGGTGCCCGCCCACACCCAAGGGGCGGGGGCAGCCGCCCGGGTGGGGCGGGGTGAGCGCTGCCCGGCGGGGCCGCAGCGGCGGGGCTGAGCTGTTTGTCCCGCCCCGCAGCCCCTCGGCCGCAGCGCGGGGTTCACCGCCATGACGGGCAGGTGAGGCCGGGCACAGGGGAGCCGGGCGGGGGTCTGGGCCGTGCCACCCTTCACCGCCCTGGGCGGGCCGTGACGTGCCGGGAACAGCTCCTTCTCGCCCTGGGTAACGCCGCGGAGGCCTGGTGGGAAGGGTCGGGGGAGGACGCTTTGCTGCTGTGAGGCTCGGGCGGAGCGGGGCACGCTCCGGCCGGGGGTGCAGGCGCAGAGTTGCTCCGCTGTGCCTGAACCCTGCACGGGGACACAGCGGAGGGCAGACCAGAGGCAGAACTGCGCGGGAGCAGCTGTAGATGTGAGCAGTGCCTGCGTAGCAGCCGGGCTCTCTGTGGCCGCATGGCGTGACCCAGGCTGGCAGCCTGCGCCCGGTGTGCCCCGCACCGCTCTCCCGTCGGGGCACTTCTCACTGATCTACACGCAGCCCCTTTGCCCGCAGATTCACTCTCCTCTTCTTCGAGCTGGCCTTGGAGTTAACATGTTCCAGGAGGTGTTTAAATCTGGAGCTTGATTCTCCTCTCGTGCTATCTGACAGTGGAGAACGCTGTAAAGCAACTTAATTGACAGTTGTAAATGAGAATAGGAGCGGGGAAGGCATTTACTGGCATTTTGTGAGAGTTTGCACAAGTGCTTTAATGTCACTTTTTTCTCCCATCTGTAAAATAAAACCCAGGTGTTATAAAGCAGTTCGTGAAAATAAGCTTGCTTTTGTGAAATACCTTCAAGATGAGAAGCGTGAAGAAGTAATACTACAATTAGCAGGGTGCCCTTTTTAGGGTACTCATCCTCATGAATCCTACTATCTTACTGTAGTTCTGAAGCATTGCTCTTCATGGTTAGGAATACTGAAATGGATCCAGAGCACTTTGCGTATAAGTATTCACTTTCCTTTTGTGTCAAGTCTTGATGTTTGTATTATGCAGCTTTTTACGATTATTCGGAGGGGATTCTGATTAGTGAGTTGTTGGGCGTGAGAACCTGCTGAATAGTTGTGTATGCTCATCTGTGATTTGGGAATGTGTTATTTTTGGTCTCTGTCATGACAAACTGATATTTATGGGTGATTGTATGTGCTCAAAACGCTTCTGGGTTTTGCCTCATGTCTTTAATGGTCCCAGTTTTATTTTTCTGACATGTGAAACAGGTGTGTATTTACAGGTTTACGTTTATTTTCTTACAGCTAGAGGGAGACTCAGGAGCCTTAAATGTTCACAGGTCATGGGTACCCATCCAGCTCTTAAATAGAGACAAGATGGGGAGGACTTGGCAAGAATTGTGGCTGTGTGAACCCAGTTGATTTTATTTTTGTAGAACTGTGGCATGGTACTGTTTAGAATGACAGGCTTACCTTGGGTGAAGTCACTCAGGAGGACAGTGGGATATGCTGGTGGGCAGTAATCCTTGTCTTCTCTCCATGCTTCCACTGAAACTTGCCTGTTAAAGTGCAATACTATTCAGTGAGAAGCTCATGTGAAGTGTGAGCCTGGGTGAGGGGGTTCCAAGGTAGGTGAGACACTGCAAAATGTGCAGTTCCAAGTGATGCGGGACTTCTGTCTCCTTTTCCTTGGGTTTACTTCAGAGGGTTGTTTAAATGAGCAGGCCTTGGCTTTAGCTTGTGAAAAGTGAATACGGGTGTTATTTAATATTTTCAGAAATGTTTGTCAGTTATGAACATTTCTAAAGTTATGTCGTTACCAGGACAGGACAATTAACTGTTCTGTCCCAGTTGTTTGTCACAGCTGTAACTCAGCTGACTGTTCCCTTGTTAATAGTATAATCCGTGCAGGGTAGTAGTTTACCAGCAAAGCTTTACAGAGTCTGTGAAACGTTGCACTGGCTGATGCCATTGACTAGCACCGTGTTCAGTGTTGTTTTTCAGGCTGGGACAGACTCCTATGGCATTGGAAAGAATTCAGCAGTGAGAATGTTCTTCCTTAGATCCAGCTTCAGGTCACTCTGCTGAGTGGTCCCCAGATGTTGTTCCATGTTTATTTTCTGGTAGTTCCTCAAATCTGCTGACATTATGCAGTCAGATGTTCTCCAGCTTTTGAGACTTGGGATTTTCAGGTTCTGGGAGGAGATGAACTGCTTCACAGCTGGAGCATCCCCACAAGATCCATCAGTGGGAACCTTCCTGAGCCAGGAACGGACATAAACGTGCCTTTGACCTTGAAACTGTTGACACAGGGAATGACTGTGTTGTTTTACAGTGTGCTAAAGTGAGGAGGATTGGAAAACATGAGGTGCTGAAACAGTATTCTTTTTCACTTCACCTTTCTGGTAAAGTAGAAATACGAAAGGACTCTCTTCTAGCTACTATGATTACCGATGCATTAGTAGTATTAAAATACATGAAAAATAACTCAATTTTCATCATATTCTGTCTCATTTGGCTGCAGAGGGCATCTCCTGAATTTAAAAACTGCAGTGATTTAATTTACTGATTTTTAGCATTAGGGAAAAACACAACTCCAGGAGAAAGAAGTGCACGTCTTTCTTTTTTTGTGTATTCATAGAAAAAAATTGCTAAAATTAGGTGACTGTTTAGCAAATGAAATGCAAATCTTACACATATCACTAGTTACATTTTTACAGTATGAGGATTGTGTTTTGTTAAAGAAAACTGATAACTAGATAATTGGAAATAGTATTTGTGACTGCCAGGTCTGGGCTGGGCTATTGGGGAAGTAAAGGAGAACCACCTCCCTGACTTGCTGGTCAAACTCCTTAGTTTTTTGAGGTTACATGTTGTTTTAACTACATTTAAAACCAAATTGTGTATAAGAGAGTGTGTTAGATGTAAAACCAGTATGTTTCTCAGCAGTCTTTCTGTGTTTTTCAGTGTTGATAAATACAGTTGATGTGATTTTTGGAGCATTTAGGAGTTAACTATAGTATTTCTTACCAATAAGTAAGGGAAGACCGCTTCTAGAATTGTATTTCATGTATTTAGTCCATCTGTTCATTTTGACTTTTGCCTTTTTGAAGATTGTTGGAGTTTGGGATGGGGTTGATTATTTTTATTTGGTTGGCTGGGTTTTGTTGTTTTATTTTTCTTTGTCTTTGTGATGGGCTTATTCCTAAGAAAGAGGATCTGTGAATGACCAGTGAGCAAAACGTTGTCAAATGCCCAAAGCAGAAACTAAACAAGAATGAAAGAGAGTTTCCTTTAAGACTTTTTTGCTGAGGTGTTGATTACAAAACCCAAAGGTAAAAAATGCTTGGGCTGTTTTGTGTTGCCTTTAGAAATTAATCTAATACAAAGCCCAAGAAAAAAATATTTCCCAAGTGCGTGTTTCAGAGTATAATTATTTTTGTAGGAAATTTTTGTTATCACTATACTTGGTCGAGTAGGGATCTGGATACGCCTATGTACTTCCTGTAGTCAACAAAAGAAGAGCAGCTGCATTTACAGATATGCTTATTGATTGTTCCTAATCCAGTGGAGGTAAGAAATAACAGTATATTATTTTCAATTAGGCTGGCTGGTTAGATGCTTTTTTAATTCAGTAGAGAGCTGATGCTGCTGTACATGAAGCAGTTGCAAGTAAAATGGTTTGAAGGAGGAGGGAATATAAAGGACAATATTACAAAAGGTTCTTGGTGCTGAGTAGAAAGTACCTGCATCAAATAAGAAATATGTTGTCTCTCTTGAGTTAGAAGCAGCCATTTCTGCTCTTCTGGATTGAAAATGTGGTTTTAATCTTAATCTTTCGATCTGAATCTGCTCTCTGTGACTCTAGATAGAAAGGTCCTTAGTCTGTTCTGGGGTCATAGAGGTGCTTCTCTGAGGAAGAACCTGAAAATGCCTGGAAGAAGTCTGGCTGCTTTCTTCTCTGCTTTGGCCCAGAAAGTAACCACCTGAAAGATTTTGGCATCAACCCTGTCTCTTAAAAGCAGTCTATCAAGAGGGAAAGAAAAAACGTACCCATGCATTTTCACTCTTTATGTGTAAGGTAGCAATAGAGGAGTGAGTGAGTGATCTTGTGTTGAGGGATGGGAACACAGGATGTTTCCCGTTGTGCTTTTGGTTTTTTTTTTTCCTTTAATCCCATCATCTTCCCTTTTGAAGAAGACAGTCATAGTTTCCATGGAAGAGTGGTTATTCGAAAACCAATAAAATCATATTATATGAGTCAGGTAAAAGCTTAAGTGTTTGAGAGAGGAGGGTTTTTGTCAGATTGCTTAAGGATAAGGGAGATTAATGTTTTGGTGATTTAATATTTTGCTTTGTGCTAGAAGTAAAAAGGTGATTTAATCTTACTGTTTAAAAATGGTTTATTGCTCTAAAATTTCAAAGGTCAGCAGAGACACACAGTATAGAGGACATTTTTCTTTATTCCATTTATATTATAAAATAGAAATGGATAAACCACATTTACAATCTGAAAGAAATGATAGTGGCAGATTACTGTCAGATCAGGAGCTGAAACTCCCAAAGGAAATGTGAGGTGCATTGTAGATTTTAAGGTTGCTGATTTGTGGTTTTGAAAGTATGTTGTTCTTTATTTATGCCTGTTCTGCTGGGCCCCAGTAAACCCTTCTGTTTTTCTTTAAGAGTCAGAAGAGATTCCTGCTGGTTAATATTAATTTAGAACTCATGAAGTCATTGGTCCTCTCTTTTTTTTTTCCTCTGTAGCTAGCCAAGCTGTATTTCATGCTCATGCTACAAAAATCCTCTATTTCTTTCCTTTTTTTTTTTTTAATTTACTAAAAAGTAATTTGTTGATAATGACTCTTACGATATTTTTCATGGTAATGCTTGAAGGCCAGAGAGTTCTGGAGACTGGAATGCCAAGTATGTTCTTTCTGTCTGCTTCGTGACCCTCGGCTGCGTGCCACTGCTGCCAGCTGCAGTGAGTCCGGAGAGGAGAAGTCTTTGCAACTTTGTTTCTTGTAATATGCTTTGTCCAAATGGAAGGAACAGCTCTGTTGTTTACACTATCCGTAGGACATGATGTGGTATAGCAGCCTGCAGGGAAGCACTTGGAGATGCCAGGGTCAGATACTGATCTGCAGCAAACAAGAGCTGTCAAGAGCTTTAGTAATCTGCTTTGCCTTTCTGCATTTCTCTGTGCTTTGATCAGAAAGTTTTATTGAATTAAGTGGCTTAATTACATGAAGACTCAGGATTTATTATTTTTACCTCACTTGTGACATTTATACAGATGCATTCTGCAAGGCTAGCACAGAATGAGGTGCTGATGTAGCCCCTAGTGTGCTGTATTAAATAGGTAATTACTAGTGGAATACAGGAAAGAGGTTGTCAGATCTTTAAGAATATGGTAAAATGGCAGACAGGTTGTAAGAAACAGTGGTTGATTGGGGGTCTACGCATCCTGCTTTAGCTCTTCTAAAATGTAAAGGTAACTCCCCAAAGGAAGGTGACTCATTGAGTATCGGTGCTGCCTGTGTTGCTCCAGCTGTGTCCCTGCATTCGCTTGCAGAGGGGCCCTGGGTGCCATGGCCGGCCTGAGGCTCCGGGGGCTGGCAGCCTCCAAGCTTTATCAGCGCCGGCAGGATCGGCTGAGTGGCACGGGGTCACTGCTGACCAAAAGGACAGACATGGCAGCTGCGATTCATGGGTATGTCTGCGAGATGAAGGGAATGGCATTGTTAAAGCATTTTCCAGGATTTGATAGATTTTCGGTTCTGGTGGTGGGGCTGTTTTATTTAAGGTGAGAATAGTTTGCACAGAGCCAGAGGGGATGAGGTCTGTTTGTTTTCATTTCCAAGTAGATGAAGAAGGAAGGGACTTTCCTGATGAGAGAGCTTTCGGTTTTTAACAATAACAGGAAAGCAACAATGGAGAACCTTTCCCATTTTGAGCTCTGTGCTAGACTGTTCAGAACCACCATTAGTGCTTGTGTTGGTTTTGCACGGCCTGGTTTTTGGTAGCAGGGGGGCCACAGAAGTGGCTTCTGTAAGAAGCTGCTGGAAGCTTCCACTGTGTCTGGCAGAGCCAATCCCTGATGGATCTGAAGATGGACGTGCCACTGGCCAAGGCTGGGCCAGTTGGAGGTATTGGTAATGCCTCCATGATAACCTATTTAAGAAGAAAATCAAAACAAAGTGGGGCACAGTTTCTTCTAGCCAGAGAAGGGGAGGAGGTGAGAACATGTGAGGGAAACTACATGGAGACACCAAGGTCAGTGGAGAAGGAGGGAGAGGAGGTGCTCCAGGCACTGGAGTAAGGTTCCTCTGCAGGCCGTGGTGAAGACCATGGTGAAGCAGCTGTGCCCCTGCAGCCCACGGGGATCCACAGGGGATGCAGAGATCCACTCACAGCCTTTAGGGATCCACGGGGGATGCAGAGATCCACCCGCAGCCTTTAGGGATCCACGGGGGATGCAGAGATCCACTCACAGCCCGTGGGGATCCACGGGGGATGCAGAGATCCACCCGCAGCCCATGGGGATCCACGGGGGATGCAGAGATCCATCTGCAGCCCGTGGGGGAGGTGCCCACACCGGAGCGGGTGGATGCCTGGAGGAGGTTGTGATCCAGTGGGAGACCTGGTGGAGAGAGGGTCCTTGCTTCCAGGCTGGAGCAGCCTGTCCTTAGAGGACTGCACCCCGTGGGAGAGTGACCCACGCCGCAGCAGTTCTGGGAGGACTGTGTGCCCTGGGAGGGACTCACATTGCAGCAGTTTTGGGGGGACTGCTGCTCGTGGGGAGTGGACCCACGCTCGAGAAGTTCATGGAGAACTGTCTCCCGTGGGAGGGACCCCACGGTGCAGCAGGGGAAGGACTCCTCTCCCTGAGCAGTGCAAGAAGATCTGGAGTGATGAACTGACCAAAATCCCCATGCCTTGTCTCCCTGTGCCGCTGTCGGTGGGAAGGAGGGAGGGGTTGAGGGAAGAAAAGATGTTTTTAAGGGCTTATTTTACTACTCATTATCCTCCTCTGACTTTGTTAGTAATAAATTCACTTTGTATCTCTGAGTTCAGCCTGTTTTTCCCTTGGAGTGTTTTCTCCCAGTCCTTATCTCAACTCATGAACCCTTTGTTTATTTTTTTTTTCCCTCTCCCCAGCTGTAGCAGGGGAGGGGGAGTGAGTGACTGTAGTGGGTGCCTGGCGTTTGGCCAGTGTCAAACCGCGACAGTGCTAGTGGTGTTAATGGTGAAGTGTTCGGGCACTGTGGGAGTAAAAATTGTGAAATGCAGTGATTTTTCAAAATGTTGACAAAATTCTAACATTCCTTGTGTTTTAGGGTTCAGTAGTCAATTCTTTACCTATATTGTTAATAGCGAGCTTGTTGATTTCAGTTTTCATAAATAACTCCAATCCAGCAGAAACTGAAGCTTTCAAGTGTAGCTGCTTCATGAGAACATGTAAACAAGAGCTTCTTAAATCTGTCCAGAGAATTCCATTGCTTGATATGATCATTACTTTTCCCATGCTTCACATTAAAATTTTACTTCTGAATTTTCCTTAGTTAATTTTGTGCAGAAGGTAAATTAACAGGAGTTAAATAAAACTTAGTTTCTTGCATTTTGGGAGAACTGTGAGCTGCAGCAGCAATATGAGATCTGAAGTCTGTGCCACTGGAGAGACCAGTGAGCATCCAGGAGAGATTTTCTTCTTCTAGCAGTTAGGGGTTCTGAATTTCAGACTTTTCTTAGCAGGAGATAGGCCTGATGCTTACCTGGAACTGAGGAATTAGTTTGGCCTTTCAATATGAACTGTGCATCCCTCACTAAAACCCTCCTTTCCCTGCTCTTTTCCTTTTAGCCAATAGCTCTTAGTTAGTTGGTAAATTTTGTATTTTTCCTAAAGAAAGCTGTGGGTGTGAATGTATGAGAATTTAATGACGAGGGGGACTAACAAGGTAGTGAGGGAAATGGTGATGCCATCGAGTGGAGACAGTGCTGTTTGGGAAAAGTGAGAAGCATAGAAGGGACCTGTGAGAGGAAAGAAAAGCACTGAAAAAGCAGGTGTACAGCTAAATTGAGTACATTTTTCACATCATAGTTCTTGAAACAAAGTAAGCATAGAGCTACTCTATTTTGGTTTTACTGAGCAGGTGACAGTGCTGAAAATTTTAATCTCTTTGAGAAGTTTCTCTCCTGAATTACTGTATTTTATCCATGAGTTTTGAGCTAGTGGTAATTTTTTCTTCTCCTTCCTGATGGGCCCTGATAGTTTATGTCCTTTCTTCAAGCAAAGGAGAGTAATCCAACAGTAGCGCTGCTGCTAGTTGGTGATAATTGATGAATATATGTGGGGAATGGTTTGTGTTACCAGTGCTGGTAAACAAACATCGCATTTAAGCTCCTTTGAGATAATGGAAGTGGAGAAGAGAAAGATTAAATGTGCGTAAGGAGTTACTTATCAAATTGACATTCTGGGTGAAGTGGTACATGCTTGATAATAAAAGGGCGGTTTTCCTGTGTAAGAGGTACAATTTGTTTAATCTTTGTTTCTTTTGTTTAATTTCTGTACATTTCTTTATGTTGATGTTTGCCTGGGCTGAGTGAACACTGCTAACTGTGTGTCTTTTTAAGTAATTGGTCATGATTTACTGGCAATAAGTATTGCTTGGTGTTGAGAGGAACTCCCAAGTACCCATAGCATAGGATTTTTTCTGTGTGAATACCAAGAGACTTTCGCTGCTGCTGCTGCTGCTGGTCTCAGAGGTCTGCCTGATTGTAGCTTCCTGCAGGTCAACCATACGGACATTGTACTCTGCTCTCAGCTGCACTATCTGCAGTTTTGGGTTTTTTAACCCCTCAGTTTCTACTAATCGCAAATTGCTGTTGCTGGTAGACCCAAGGAGAGATTGTTTTTTTCCATATTGTGACCATAAGTTGCATTTGTATGTTCTTCTTAATTTTGGTTATCCCTGTATTCTAAATAAGAAAGAAAAATGTTTATTTCACAGAGAGTTTGGGGGCTACATGATCAAGGAAAATATATTGAGAGAAACACTATTAATTTCTTATTTAGCCAGTGAAAAATTATTTAGAATGAACTGAAAATTCAATGCAAGCAGAAGGAGAAATGCTGAAAATGTTAAGCTATGCGCATAGTTTAACAAATGCACAGCAAATCATCCATTAAACAAATGGGAATTACTTTTTTCCAACATTTTATGACAAGTTTAATAATAACACTAAAGAAGTTAATTCAGTTTGGGAAAGTTGTCCAGATAAGACAATTGCAGCGAAGAGATTTTGGAATGATAAGGGTAGTTGAGGGCTGTTTTTCAGCACTACTTCATGAACTGACACCCTTCCTCTTTCTTTTGTCTTTGCATAAGTCTTTATCTCTAGTTAATCATAAAGTCTGGTATTGTCCCAGCAGATTTCATTGGTGTCTTTGTCAACATTGAGGACTTAAAGCCACTAATTCTCAGCTGTGCTATGGGGGTGGGAACCAACTCCTCTCCTGGAGTGCTCTGACTTTTGTCTTGGCTATTGACGTCTGTGACACGCACAAGTGGTGATAGCTCTTTGGGTTTTGCCTTTTCACTATCCTATCTGTGTGTGCATACATACTAGAAATGTGATCATGTTGTGATATTTTCACTTGCTGCTACTGGTAGACCAGAATGAGAAGAGAATGCATTTTTAGGGTTCCCCAGCATAGGTTATGCTGTCTGCTGCAGTTTGGATAACCCCTTGGGTTCTTGTATCTTGAAGTATTGTCTTGCTTTCTTTTTGTGGTATCTGCAAGGTTTTGGGTCACTATTAAAGCAATTCTTCATTCAGCACTGTGTTGAAGGAGAACACTATTTGACACTAAAACCAAAAAGCTTTCAAAACCAATTAAAGAAAACTTTTTTTTTTAACTGGGCTTCTCTGACAGAAGCAGTCCTCACTCCTGAAGTTCCTTTCCTTCTCAGGCAAAATCTGAGACTGTTGATCTGTTCTCCAGTCCAGTTGTCTGGTTCATTTTGTCTTGCAGCCACGTTTAAGATAATTAAATCTACAAGTATGATGGTGAAGGCTGGAGCTCCTCTTTTAATCTCTTAGCAGTGGAATTATTAAATTTGCTTCTTTTTCCTTAATCTGTCACCAGTGGTAGATCCGTGGGAACAAGTGTTTTAAAAAGGAGGTAATATTGACTTCAGTGATACAAGAAGGTAAAATGCTTTCGGATATTCCTATAGCACCTGTACCTGTGGCATAGAATGGGTCTCCTAGATAATGTCTGTTGCTGTCGGCGCTGCCGGAGGCAATGAAGGACTCAGAGACACGAGTGTGGTCAGCAGAAAGGAATGAATTATTTAATTAATAAAAGACGGGTTTTTATGTGTTCAGTTCTCTTAGTGTTTTCCTAAATGGCAAGAGGTACTGGACCTCTAGCTAACTGCCTATCAGGGTGATTGGTCAATTCACACATCATTCATTTCTCCAGTCGGTATCACAACAATTCTAATTATATTCGGAGGTGCAAGATTAGCAAAGTCTGTTTACAGAAAACTTTATCATGTTTTGCATAGTTTCGCATGAGAAAGAACAGAGCTCTCACAAACTGCTGCTGAGAGTTGAAGACTTCTCTCCTAAAGCTTTTTAGCATCCATAAATGTCCACTTCTTTTGAGGAAGGAATTCTTGTTTCTCTCTTTTTTTGTTTCTTATTTTTTCCATTTGAGAGCAATGCTGGTACTTTATAGTAAATACTGCTGAGAAGTCAAAGCATGAGAAACCTAGTTAAAATGGTGAAAACATAATTTCTGTAAATTAGGTACTTTGTCAAAGATAATTTGTTAAAGATACAGCACATAATGGTGAAAGATTGGGAAAAGCATTGTTTGAATGCTGGTAGTTTTTGGGTTTGTGCAGGACAGGATAACTTCAGGATGTCGATCTCATTGTGTTTTAATAGCCTTTCCTGTCTTTGTGTCACCAGCTTACTATTAAAAGAGAGGAAGACGTTTTATTTTAATGAATAGCGAAAAAACAATGAGCAAACAATACAAGAAGCACTCTGTATTGGGGACTGTCCTTTGTGGGAAAGATTTAGGTGTAAATATCTGATGAGTGGTGCAGCAAGTCAAATTTTGTGGTCACTCCTGGTACCACTCTCAGAAGGACGGTTGTAGTGTTGCCCTTCCTCTCCCCATGCTGCCAGCAGAAGTGGTTTTGCAACAGTGTAGTAAACTGAATCATAAAATCAGCTCTGATTGATTTTAACCTTGAGCTAGTTGAAAAAATGCTTGGTTTTGTATAAGCAAGAGGGCACACAGGGGTGTGTACTTGGGGGAAGTAAGGAAATTGGCAAATGTTAAAGTAAAATCTTTGGATAAATGCAAAGTCATATCTTTAGGGCAATGCTGAAGTGGCAAATTGTAGCTTGAGTGCAAAACAATAAAATGTCTCAAGTGAAAACGGATGCAGAGTTATAAATGGAAAAAGAGCAGGGATGCAAAACTCTTGCTGTGGATTGTCAGAGCCACAGCTGCTGGTTTGCATTACAGGAGATACATTGGTCAGGAGCTGATGTGCTTCAGTTGACTCCTGGTAGTCCGGCTCTTGCCAAAAGTTTCAATTGGTTTTTAGCTGACACAGAGAACTGAGTTACTTTTTGTACTGGTTCTTTCATTTCTATTTTCCTGGACTAATAGTTTCTCTCATCTGCATAATGAGTCACACTCATTAGCTCATTTGCATGGACAGCTCAGACTGTACCATGATCATCTTTCTTATGCCTTTGAGGAAATCTTGTCAGCAGCAGCATCACAAGGGAGTCCCTGTGTCATCATTATCTTTCTTGCCGTGGGATCTGTGTGGGAGTGTCTCCTGGGACCAGTGTATTCCGTAGTGTCTGGTGTGAAGTGTCATGGCTGCACTGCATTTCGTGCAGGAACGTGGCTGTGCAGGTTGCAGGCTTTAGTTGTGAAATGCCAGTGTGGAGGTGGCCACTCTGGTCTCGCAGAGTTCACCCTGCGTGTTGGTATTGACACTGGTGGGTCCCTTTGGAGAAAGAAAAAAGGAAGAAAATTAGGATTTTGTAAAATGTTGGTTTCAAGTTTATAAAGAGAAAAACCCAACAAGCACACCGTAAGATGGTGCTTTGTTGATAGTGTCTAGTATGTAATACTTGCTGGTTTGCCTGGTTTTCTTCCCAGAGGAGATTTTTCACTATGACATCAGTCTTTATTAATCTCAGCTGTTGGCTAACTCAAGTCACGGAATTTACTGAGTGAACTGAATTTTTCAACAGGGAAAAAATACTTGAAGGGAAGATTGTATTTTCAAGTCGTGGTACAGATTTGCATGGTGTAGCTGGAAGAGTGGTGACTGAAAACCAAGCCAGTTAGGTGTTGGCTGTGTTGCAAATACTGGTGTTTCTGTGTTGACCTGTTCCCTTGGTACTATGTCAGGATAAAAAATGTTTCTTTAACCTATGATCGCTAGTTTATGTAATTGCAGGATTTCCTCTTGTCCATAATTTTAGTCCATGTCTGGTTTTTTACATCTCCTTTGTACTGCAATAAGGAAACAAATTGTAACAAATTTTTGCTAAATTAGTACTCCATTCTTGAAACTATTATGGTCTCTCTTGGTTTTTGCCTCCTTTGGAATTGCAACGGTAGAAAGAAAGTCTGTTTTTCCTGAGGGGTCACTCCAGATCACAGTCTAGGATATTAGTGCAGGCTGCAGAGGGGAGACTCTTGGCTCAGCTCAGCCAGGTGGAATGCAGGCTGGTTGTGTTACCTTGGGAGTGTGAGGCTGCTCCCTGCTCATTCCAGTTGTGCTCAGGACACAAAGCCCTGGAATACAGACAGTGGCCTGTTCTTGAGGGGGTGTCTCTGACCAGAGGAAAGAGAATCTTCTGGTCCTGGAAAGAATTACTGTTCTCCATGAAGTGGTTGGGAAAGTAGCATGTTGGGTTGTTCAGTAACACTAACAATGGAAATTCAGTTCAGGGTACTTTGAATCTAAAAAGAAAGAAAAAAGAACTTGTAAACCAAGCTATCTTTATTTTATGCATACATTATGTACCTCAGGAAAGGTACTATACAAATAGTTTGGAGATTTTTTTAACTTGGTGGCAATTTTTTATACTTCCACCTCTAAAACTGCAATCTTTCCAATCATAGAATTCAAAAGGTGCCCAGAAGGCAAAAACCAGTTTTTCTATATCTAAAAGTGTAATAATATCGAGGTTTTATACTATTGGAGAGTCTGGTGGTTTAAAGAAAGATCACACTGCAACAAGGAACTGAGATGTGCCTTATAATTTTTCCCTCCCGGTTTGCACATGTGATACACAATTTTAAAACTGCATTAACTTAGAGTAGCATGATGGCAAGCATGTAAATTTTGTGAAAGAGGTTGGGGTGATTCCATATTTTAGGTTAGATAGAGGAAATGTTCTTTACGTGATTTGTAAGTCGAGCTTGGGGGGGTTTTAGCCTCACTTTCTGAGGAAATGAAGCTGAGGTATTGGCCAAGTCAGCCAGAGGGACTTTTTCCTGCCCATAGCTTTGTAACACTTTGACAGTTTCAATTAATTTGTCAGGAGGACAGGGGCCTGTAGAGGGGGAAATGCCTTGTTACTGCTGACAGTGAAGGGGAGAGTGCAGCGAGATATCAGTGCTTATTACACATCAGAAAATGTACAGGGCTGCACATCCTGAGACCAGAAGGCCCAAGAAGGCAGGATCATTGGGTTTGCTGCTCTCCAAACTACTGGTTTGTGAAAAATTGTGGATAATTGCTATGAGCTATTAGCAGGATGATGTAATGGGGTGAAATATTGGTCAAGTAGCCGAAAGTGTGCAGTAGGTAAGTCTGCTACGTGACCTCATCTGCCGCATATGAGTTGTCAGAACCTTATTTCTAACCGATGTCAATGCCTCATTGATTCATTTATCTTCTTTTTTGTTTCATGTAAAAGGGAGTTTAAAGCAGCAGGAATGTTGTGTTCATAAATGTTCTTACTCTTGTCTTTATTGCAGTAATATGTCTGATGCTCTGGCAAACGCGGTGTGTGAGCGCTGCCAGACACGGTTTGATCCTGCAGAGAGGATTGTGAACAGCAATGGGGAGCTCTATCACGAGAACTGCTTTGTCTGTGCTCAGTGCTTTCGGCAGTTCCCAGAGGGACTCTTTTATGAGGTGAGTTCTCAGACTGGGTGGAAGAGAAGATAAATAGCTCTGGTAAAATGCAAGGAATTAAGTGAAGATTCTGGCAGAAATATGAATTCTTCTTGCATGTTTAATTTCTTAGCTGTAAATGTTTGTTGCCATTTTTTTGAGGAGCTTCCAACTTAATTTCCCTTTTTTTCTTCTCACGTATTCCTTCAGTAACAGCAAAAGGTTCTCTTTGGATAAGAGGCATTTAAAAAAGAAAATAAAAAGTGTTTTGTTAATCATCACAGAATCACAAATGGTTTTGGTTGGAAGGGACTTTACAGATCATCACATTCCAAACCCTGGTGTGGGCAGGGCCACTTTCCACTGGACCAGGCTGCTCAAAGCACTGTCCAACCTGACCTTAATATTTCATTAGACATAAGTGAATTTTTGTCCTTATTTTTAGACATGTTGTACCAAACTGTTCCAGTTGGGCAACTGAAATAAGTGAACCCATTTAAAAGTTAGGTTGAATTTTTGTTACAGAATATGCACAAGCACGTATTTTGAATAACACATTATTTTAAACTTGCTGTATTTTGTTTTGATGTGAGTTTTAGCGTCATGTAGGAGGAGTAGTAGTTCTGAACTACAGTAAAGCAAAAACGAAGTTAAAGGCAACTACAGGAAAAGGATTGGAGTATTCTTCAGGATTTTTACTGTCTTGTAGCAGCATTGCTATTAATTTAGCTGTGCAAATTCACCATGAGGCTGAAGCCACGTGGATATTTCTTTAAGGAGAACCTTTAGGAGTTGAAAAACAGGTGTGTGGGGGGGCTAGAACTGGAAAGCTTGACTGACCTTGACTAAATGGTCATATCAATGGAAAATCATGCTGACCTGTCAAGATGTAAAAGTAGTTCAGTTGTTCATGAGGGCTCCTTGTCTCTTGTTTTGTTTGCAGTTTGAAGGTAGGAAGTACTGTGAGCATGACTTCCAGATGCTGTTTGCTCCTTGCTGCGGGGAATGTGGTAAGATGTGGCAAATAACAACACAGGGGGTAACAACTACAGGGTTGCACAAACCGTGCAGCATTGGTGTGGCTGGCATTGTTGGGGTCATTTTAAGGAGCCAGGAGCTCTGGATGGGAGCTAAGCATGATACCAGCAGTGATTTGGGGTTGTCCTGGTTGTGGGAATAATTGTGTTTTTTTCAAAGTTAGACTGTGATAGTACTTCTGGAATTAAAGTGAAAGGACTATGAAGGACAGTAGATTTTGATAAGACTGTTTTCTGCATGCATTTCATGCTTTCCTTTTGCAGGTGAGTTCATTATTGGGCGTGTTATCAAGGCAATGAACAACAACTGGCACCCAGAATGTTTCCGCTGTGAGCTCTGTGATGTAACCCTTGCTGACCTGGGTTTTGTGAAGAATGCTGGCAGGTAAGATGGAGCAGGAGGTCGGAAAGTTTTATCCGTGTGTTATTGATACAGCAGTGAGATGCTGAGGATGGTCAGTTAGTTTTACACTGAGAAGGAAAGCTTGAAAAGGTACAGAAGGAACTTTAAGGAATAACCCATTAGGTGGGAAGTTCTTCATCCAATGGAACATGCAGAAAGCTCAAATTTTAGTGGCTAGTGGATGAGTTCTGGAAAAGAAAGGGATTTCAGGCAGAAGACAGATATTTCAGGCAGAAGGCTGCATAGTAAGTGAGAAAAAGAGATGACGTGATCTCAGGCAGGCTGTTTATCAAGTAAGCTGCTGACCAGGAAATCAAGATGTAGCAAAAGGCCAAAAGAATAACACAATGATTACAGTGAAGTCTTTTCAGCCTGTGATTCCACTGGTGTTCAGAAATCATTCATTTTAAATGCAGAAATATAAAAATGAATCCTAGAGGCCAGTTAATACATTTAATTCAGAAATAAGAAATAAAAACACAAAAGGGAGCTGATACAAAAGCATACCATTATAAGAAAATAAAACAATCCAGCCGTTAGCAGACAGCGTTGCACAATTCAGAGTTAAATTTAGACTTTCATATGTTATGAGCAAAGCCTAGTAGTTCCTAGAGTTTATATTTTGCTAACTAAATGGTGAAGGAAGGAAGTCAAGGTCATATACTTGCACCTGTCCAGCAGGGAATCCTCTCAATTCCCTCTTCTTTTTCATAGTGCATGCAACCTCTGTGCCTTAGTTTTTTGAGCTGGGCATAATTGATTTTCTTTTGGCACCTAAGCTTGCTAGAATGGGCTGTTGGAATAGCTTATGGTGTTGTGGGAAAGCAGTCAGGATAAAAGCAGTTCAAGCAAGATAAAATATGTTTGATTTTGTAATTTGTGGACCAAATCTAAAGTGGTAAGGAACTTGTTCCCAAAAGCCATAGCAGAGAGATAGGTGTGTGTATCTACATAAGAATATATTCCACCTGTCACATGATTTCCTATAATATTTATCTCCACAACATTGAAGCAGTCTTCTTGTAAATATTATTGGAAACTCTTGTGTTCTTTTTTGCCCTTTTCATTGTACCTGGTCTACCCTCTGGGGTAGACTGCTGGTCACTTCCAGGCATGTTCCGCTGGATGCAGTTGGTATCAGTGAGAATAAAGATAATCCCTACTTTATCCATAGTGAAGGAATAGTCCTGCTAGATAAGTCACAAAAAAGAACTGTAAACCATCTTAAAGCTAGGAATTTTTTCTGTCTCAATCCCAGTCCAGGCTGGGTTCATTGCATCATTCTGGTCTTTTCTTTTTTTCTTGTCACCATTTAGTACCAATTTTCTCTCTATTACATATAAACACTTCGAATTCAGAGACTTGAACAAGATACGCAAATGTGGGGTCTTCTTCATCAGGCAGGTTTATCTCAGGAGTGGATCTCTACTGCTGGCACAATGTGAAATTTTAAATAAGGCTGTATGCATTGTGCAGAGGAAGCACTGAGTGCTTTGGGAATTAAGTTCTTTAAAAAAAAAGAAATACGTAGGTCCATTTCCCTCTTTGTCCCCTTCCCTATTCTTAAGTCCTCAACCCTCTGTTTCATTTCTTGGAAATCAATAGAACTGTCCTTCTCTTTGCAGTTTCAGCAATACAAACGCATGTGCTCTCTTTGGTCAGAGGGGTTCTTGTTAATGGCAGTCCCATAAAAACAACAGAACTTCCCTTCCCAGGATGAGTTTGACTCTGGGTGGACTGTCTTGCTGCATATTTGTGCTCTCAGCTGGTTTTGGTGGAAGAGTGTGTTCTTAAGACAAAGCACTGACAAGAGTCATGTTCACAGTTCAGATTTAGCACTTAGTGAGCTTTCATTTGTCTTACCCTCATATGTTTGAGGCAACATTATGGTCTTTTTAATACAAAACAGATTGCACAAAGCCTCACGGAATTTCTCAGCTACAAAAAAATACATGACAGGGTCCAATGCCCCATTGAGGCTGGTAAGGCAGGAGGTGATGCGGTTGCTGAGGGCCAGAAGACGCTGTGTTTCACAGGAAGCTTTGGTCCCGTTATAATGGAGAATATAAATGTAGCGATTGACATGATAAGGTACAAAGCAAATCAGAAAGATCATCAGGACCATGATGATCATTTTGACAGCTTTTTTCTTCAGGTGTTTCTCAACTCTGTTCCCGCTCTTCAGGCTCCGGATAATGAGTAAGTAGCAAGTCACAGTAGTAACAAAGGGGAAGGTGAATGCCACTGCTAAGGACACGAGGGCATGACGTGAGGCCTTTTCTCTGTATAGCTGCAGGCAGACAGTTGTGTTTTTCATCTGGACCGTCTGCACACTGAGGAGCAGAGGTGCCATTGCCACACCAACGATAACCCAAAGAAAGACACATGCCACGTGGGCATACCGGGACCTGCGGAGCTTGGTGGACTTCACAGGGTGCACAATGGCCAGGAAACGGTCAACACTGATGCACATCAGGAAGTAGATACTGGCATACATATTGAGGTAAAAGAGGAAGCCGGTGAGTCTGCATGGGATCTCACCAAATGGCCAATGGTTACCAGAAAAATGGTATACCAGCCGGGTGGGAAGTACCAGCACAAAGGACAGGTCAGCCACAGCAAGATGCATCAGGAAAACGTTGGCAGGTGTGCCTGACTTTTGGTCCCGGATGAAAAGCCAAAGAGCCAGGGCATTGCCAGCAAAAGCCAGGATGAAGTCCAGGAAGTAGAAAGTGGCAAAAAGCATGTTCTCAAGGTGTGTCTCTTTGCCACATTGCTCTGATGTTTCCAAAGTGAAATTTGATTGATTTGAGCAATTGAAGAGCAGGCTTGAATCTGCTGGCCCGTTCATTTTTCCCCACAGTTTTGAAGAAAAAAAAGCCCTGAATGTGAAAGAATTAAGACAGTATATTACAAAAGAGCCTGGGTTTGTGGAAAACAAACAAAAAACCCCAACAAAAGACCCAAAAACCCACACATGAAAGTCAGCAATGTCTACTGTTTGCTAGCATCAGTGTTTAGTATGACAGGTCAGTCTGAATTTAAACCTTATATTAAAATTCTGAATACCCTCTGCTCGGCTGGGTTTACCAGAGCAGTAACTCCTGTGGAAGGAACCCCGATGAAGAGCTGGCGAGCTGGTGATGAACTTGTCTCCAGCCTGTGCTGAGGTCACTTGTATAACCAGGTAGTGAGATGCTTGTGTGTCTAGTTAAGAGGAGTAGGAGTGAGTTCTGTATGTCTGATTAGAAAGTATTTGCCATGTTTCAATTTGAAAGCCTGATTCAGGACTGAGGAGTTCCTGATGAGTCAGCTTTTCTGAGTGCAGGTATCTGTTGTAAGGTGATCTAGCTTAGAATATTTATCTTGTTCTTAGGAGAGATAAAAGACAGGTCAGATATTGCTGTTATTAAAGAAATCCACAGGGCTCTTGAAAACATTTGAGTATTATTTTAGTCTAAAGTCCTCTGTTTAAGGCAAATACGCCTAGTTCCAACATAGGAGGAAACTTTTCAGATGGGTAGCAAACATCTCATTTGACATCGAATTGACTCAGGGAAGATTTCAAATAATCCCCTGCTGTCAAACACCTGTCAAAGAGTCATCCTTCCCTGCAGCTTTTATCTTCCAAAATAGCTCTCTCTTTTCCTCCCTCAAAAGCCGAAGCTCCACTCTAGCATATCCAGAGCCTTTTCCAAGTAGCAGCTTAGTAAAACCGACCTTAGCTTTGCCAGTCTCCGTTTGCAATGTCCTGAACAGCATTGACAAGAAGTGGGATAGGATTTTCTGAGCACCTACCCATGGCTTTTTATACATTGCCTTGTCTGTGGGTATACGTGGTAGGAGAATGCAGGCAGTCTGAAATTCCAGCATTGTCTCTACTACTTGGATTCCTCAGAAGTGTTACAGTATGTGCAGCCGTAGCTCCATTGTGCTCACCACTGCATTTTGTACTAACTGAGCATTTCTCCATAATATTCAATACGTATTTAAGTACATCCATTATGCACTGCATCCGGCTCCCCAACAACTCATTGCTCAGATGTCTAAAAATATTGGGATCACAGAGAAACTGAAATGGGATGAAGGACAAACAAATATATTGGAAAATGTAAGAAAACTCAAGGTAATTAATATCTTCAGTTTGGCTGCTGTTACTTTCAGGTGAACAGAAAACTGGAATAGCGGGAGATTAATGTGCTGGATCACTTCTGTTTGATTCACAACTGAACAGACAAATTCAGCAGCAGGGAGACTGGATGAAATTCAGAAATTGGAAGTTCTTCCTATGGCCACAGAGGGCCCTTCTTACTTCATGCATTGCCTGGATACCCTTCTGGATTTGAGTATTTGTAACAAGGTGCTATCTTGCCATTACTTGCAATTGCATGTGCAAGGAAGACTGTACAGTCCTGTTATCCTTATCTATAACAATACTTGTGAAATTGTGCTTTCACATACAAAAGGAAAATGCCCTGCTGCGTTTTTTTTGTGTGAAGGTCACAAGTTTACAGAGGAGGCCACAATTTTTTGTTTATAGTATTTCATTTGTCCCTTACAAAGTAAAACCTGCAAGTATTCTTGAACCCAAGAGGTTGAAGTTTGTATGGGATAATAACGTTGACTCACATACTTGTCCTCCCTGGATAGAATTAGTTTAAATATATATTTTTCTGTTGCATACCAAAAGAGAAACACATCAGATCATGCCTTTTTACTGTTAATTGCTGTTAATTTACAATGCTGTTAATTTACAGTGGTGCATATCACCTCATGTTCTAGCTATTAAGCCTTTTTTTTGGGTCAGGCCCATTGTCTAATTATGCTTTTCATCTGCGAAAAGTGTAAATCACCTGATCTTTATGTCAGGGACAGAGTGGTCTGATGGCTAAACATTGCTCTATCCATGGTTGTGACACCTGAGCAAGCAGTTAATGCTGGCTTGGAGCAGCTGGAAAGGCAGAAACCTGGGTTGTCTTATGGAACAGACTGGGATGGCTGTTGTCTTACTGATAATGCTTTAAATCAGTTCCCAAAGTGAAGGAGTAAGCAGACTTTTCCCTGTTCACAAGCTAATTATTAGGGGTTTCACATACACTGAACCAATTCTATTTGAGCTGATTTCCTAAGGAGGATCTTGGAAATTCAGATTCAGCTGCGTGTCAGTGCCTGACTTAGAATAGGCAAAACTTCAAAGTTGAGAGTTTTATCCTCACTGATGACAGCATTGAGTGTGCTATGGATTTCTACAGACGTGCTTTCGGTGCAAAATGCTGTGGGTTGGTGTAGAAAGGAGAACGTCAGAGCTGTCTGGAAGCCTAGTATGTCAGTGTCAGGAAGAGAGAGGCTTAGAACTAATGATATAATTGAAATAGATTCAGTCTTTGCAAATGACAGCCTTCATAGGAGAGCTGCTGTTACCTAATTTACTTTTTAGAGCAAGGTGAAGTGAGGTATTTTTCATTGTCTGGTTAGAAGTTACAGAAAAGGGAAGTGGTCCTCTTTCTAATTTTGCTTATGTTTTAAGTTAGAAGGAAATTTTAATTACAACTTTAATGGTTTTTTTGTAATTCTACTGGTTGGGTGAAAATAGTGGTGTAGCACTTGAGTAGGTTCAGAAAAAAGCCAACATGTCACTGGAATTAATTGTTGGGCTTATTTTTAGAATTTATATGTTTTCAACAAAATTCTACAGCTTTAGAAAAGTAATAATTCTCTGACAGTGTGTTCTCTAGATGGTGTTGAAAGCCCTTTGCAGTTATTTGAAATTCCACTCCTATTCTCCTTAGATTTATCCTATAAATTTAAAACAAATGTGTTTAATTTTTTTATGCTTACAGACAAAGCACTGGGATTCCTATAGTCTGTATAAATGCTAAGAGCAAACTAGACAATCATTCCAAATGACCTAGAATATGTAGTTTGTGTTAAGCTCTATGGTGCAAGAGGCTTTCATTCCACAGACAGAAAACTCCTTTAGGAGTCTGGCTCATTATCCAACAATTTCCGTTTGGACTGCACTCTTGATGTTTTGTGAATATTTAGATAGATTTATGTATTGCTGAACAGAGCACTGTTCTGGAATGAGCCATTATCCCAGGCCTCCCAGGGCCCAGCTGTAATGGGGATGTCACTGCTCATTTGAAATGCATGCACACTGACCACATTTCATGCCCTGAATGAAATGTGGTCAAAGTTTCTCTTCTGCTCAGAAACAAGCAAGAGAACAATCCACAAGGCTGTCAGTATGGACATAAAGCATTCACTCTTTCAGCAGATGCTCTGTCTGTCATTAATGAAAGAATTAGCAGGAGAAATCTTTAGCTCGTTGTACTCAGTTACCTAGCTAGTTTGGAGCTTTTGTTTGCCCACTGCAGATAAACTTGACCTATATGTTAGGGTTTGTGGTGGGTATCAGAAATTCCTGTTCTTGCTCTCAGCTAGAGCAGTTTCTGGTATGATTATACTGGTTTGTGCGTTTTTATGATTATGAGTTTAGTGTCTTGTCAAATGAGCGTTTCCTATCTTTCACTCAAAGTACTCTTCATTAGAAATAGTCCATTTCTGACTGAAGTTATTCTCCTGAAAATCACTCTCTGCTGAGCCTGTATTTCAGCTGAAATACTTGGTTTTTGTGAGCATCAAAGCAGTGTCAGAGAGCACTGGACATACCATATAACTGGAACAAATGGTTATGCATTAGATACAAAAGTTTGAAAACCTGTTTTGTTTTGAAGGAGTTACGTAAAGAAAGGCGAGGAAATTACTCTTTGAAGTTCAAAAAACGGTGCCTATTCTTAGATTCAGATATTTCCATTATGTTCATCCACCTCAGTATGTGTTCTGCTCCTCACTGGCACCAGCTAAACCTAATGCCATTAGGAAAGCTCCTAAAAAAAGAACGCTCCGAAAGCCCCTATTAACAAAAGTTTGTCTCTTACCTCTTTACAATGCAGTCTTGTGGATGGAGTATAGGGTCCTTTTGGGGAATATCTCAACGAACTCCTTCTGATGACAGCAAACTAGGTAGAAGCAGAGCAGAGCAAACAAGATGATCCCAAGAGAGTGCACAGTTGCAGAGTTGCTGAGGGCAGAGAGGGGAGCCCCTCTATATAGTGTCCTCCTCGCTCTGATAGCACGTTATCAGCTCAGTCACACAACAGAGCAGGGGAGAGGACACCCCAGCACTGAGGAGCAGTCTTCGTCCCAGCTGAGCTCTTGGTACTGGGGCTGCTGCTGCTGATGTAGATATGAGTATCCTGCATGAATATTCCAGTGTTCGTGGTGCTTACTGAAGGCTGCTGCTGAACCCCCAGCCCTAAACACAGAATCCTTGGAGTCACCTGATTATTTTAGGAGGCTGGAGAGATGCATTGTTTGGGGGAAATCTAGTATTAATAGACACAACAGGATATTTCAGAACGGGATAATTCCATAATGGTGGGAGCGGGGAGGCTGCTATGGTAACAGCTTAGCCTGTCCAACACTTCCCTTTGCTTCCAATAGAGAGGGTCTGTGGGAGGGCAGAGGGTTGGTGAGTGGGGAGGGGGTTGATAATGGTTTATCAGTGCGGATGGCTGAAGGCGTCTCGTTCAGCTGAATGAGAGGGGTCTCTTTCAGGACACTTGCTTCGGGGTCCCCATGTCCAGCCCTGTATAATTGCTCTGCATTTGATAGTGCTGAATAAAATTGATGCCTTTATGCTGAGATGAGCACAGCTGCATGTTTCCTTATAATGGGGTGCTGTCTGCTTTTTCTGGACTCCGTCTGGGCGGACAGTACTTCCAGCCCTGGACAGAGATACTTGCTGACAGGAGGGCTCAGATTTGGAGAGAATAATGATGATACTTAGCACTTAGGCGCCTGCCAGCTGCGAGTCATAAATGTTTGAGGCCTCACAATAACATCTGTGTTGTATTCTTATCCCCATTTCACAGATCTATGGGTAAGTGATTCATCACGGCAGAATTTTGAAAGGGGCCCTGTGAAGAACCCACTACTTCATCCATAAATCTGCCCTTTCCATTTGAAATTTTTCTTTTGTCTGATGTGTTTTGAGAATGACCTGTAAGTCTCAGTGAGTGTTTGACATAGTGATACAGTGAAAGGAATTAAGCAGACTTGGTTTTGGGACAAAGCAACCCACAGAAGTAATTCTCTGTCATTTTTCTTTTATCATAAATTCTTCCCAGCCCACAGCATTGCAGCTAGAGGGATAGGTAATAGGCAAGTAAACTGAACAACTTCTCCTCAGAGCTCCTAAGCATTGGGATAAAACTGGTGACTTCCATCAGCTTTCACAAGTTTTTTATGGCTTTGCCTGAGCTTTTCTAGCAGAAACTTGGGTTATCTGCCTGTTTAGAAGTGTACTTGTAATGTGTTCAAGAACACGTGCTATAGGAACACAGCTGCTTTTACCACATAAAATTGCATAGTTCTTAATTGTCTTTAACTTGGGAGTAAAAGGAATTTGTAGGTAAGAAGAGGTCTCATTTGTCCTAGATATTGAAGACTGTGGAATCCACCCATGGTAAAAGCAATGCACTTTGGTTTGATGCATTTTATTATCTCTCCTTGACTCCCTCCCAGTGCTCTAATGCCTCTGTTATGGTTGGATCCATTAGTAATAGAGAGAGGGTGTTGCCACCTTTCCTTGCCCAGCTATCAGAAAAGATATAGAGGGTTGGAAAGGATCCCTAGAAGAACGACTGGGTGATATCCCTGATGGCATAAAAATCAGTGAATGTTGGAGGAGTATTCTAAGGAAATACAACTGTGTGACTGCTTTATACTCATATTCTTCTCTGTGCAACTGGAGTGAAATATTGGATACCAAACTGAATTATGTTTAGTCTGACCTCAGAAGACAGTTCTGTTACATGAAGTACTTCTTACAGTATGCACTATATGTTGTTTTAGGAGAAAGAGTTTTTTAATCTTTTCTTTCCTTTACTTTGTTCAACCAGGCATCTATGCAGGCCATGCCATAACCGTGAAAAAGCTAAGGGACTGGGCAAGTACATCTGTCAGAAGTGCCACTTGATAATTGATGAGCAGCCTCTGATGTTTAGGAATGATTCCTACCATCCAGATCACTTCAACTGCACCCACTGTGGGTATGTTGTCATACTGTAAACTCTGACAAAAAAGGAGAGAGACAAACAGTTCAGTCAGCAGTGCAGTCCTTCCCAAGGTCTAAACTTTGCTGCCTTCACATTGTTGAGCAAATAGAAATTGTGTGAGGAGAAACTGAAATAAGTTTGGAAAAACTACAGGAATTTTAGCTTTATTTTGCCATTCAATGTTCTCTTATTCTAACATTGGATAATGCTAGTTTATAATGAAAGTGAAAATAGTTCCTTAGCATGAACTTATCTGAGAGGCTGTGTGCAGATTACCATAGTAGAGTTTTCCAAAGATAGCAGATACCAGGCTGTCCAAAATAGTTTAACTTTGAATTCCTGGATAGAAAAAAAAGATGGCTTGATGAGCTGTGTCAGTCTTGTGGCACAGTCCATTACCACACTGATACCTGTCTGACCTGAATTACTTACCACGAAGGCATTTTAACTGGGCACAGTATTGCCCCAGAATGGGTAACAGTGCAAGTAAATGTCTCAGTGGTGAGCACTGTTAGGATGGTTCTTGTACCTGAGCTCTCCCATTCAAAGATACCTCGAGTCTTAGCATGACACTGCAATGTTCCATGTAAGTGCACCTTGTATTTCTGCGAGAGTATCCAGCTGCAGACATGATGTCCCACATATGTTCTTGTCTGGCAAACTGAGAAAGCAATTTTAGAAAGATGAGTTGACAATAACTGTTTTTCACTCGCTAAACTTAATGACCGCATTTGTAGTGTGAATGTTGCCTAAGTTAACTTTCAAATTTAGTCTTCCAAGACTTCCTCCTGGGCATTGAAGAGTTTCCCTCGGTGTTCTTACTTCAGGGCCATGTTTGTGTTCGCAGGAAGGAGCTGAGTGCCGAGGCCCGGGAGCTGAAGGGGGAGCTGTACTGCCTGCCGTGCCACGACAAGATGGGCATCCCCATCTGCGGCGCCTGCCGCAGGCCCATTGAGGGCCGGGTGGTCAATGCTCTGGGGAAGCAATGGCATGTTGAGGTGAGGCCTGTCTGAATCTCAGACTTCTTCAAGAGCTGGTTTGCAAGAGGATTAGTGCTGGTTGGAAGCTGTAGACATGTAGGTGGTCTGTAATATATGAATTCAGGCAAAACTCTGTTGTTTATGTTTCGGATTGTCTTCACCTTTTGCGAGTGAAAGAGTTACAGCAGGGCCATCAGGCTTCCTAAGAAAGCTATGTTTTCATGACTGCAATAACCTTAATTTTAAAATTTGTAAAGATTCTTGCAGAATAGGGTTCACTGAACAGCATTTACTTACTAATAAATTTGCGTATTTTCTATGATGTACTTAGATTTATCCTCTCCAATTCCAGTTACCAGGCACATAACAGGATTGGAATTTTTACTGCAGGCTGAGCCAGTGCAATTCTTGCTTTTTAAGCCTTTTCAGCTTATTGTTTCTATAACTTTCAGCTGAGTCATCACAACTTGTTTTGAAGATTTTTAGTGATCTTTGTTTCAGTCATTTATGCCTCCTAGGGCTTGACCTGAGAGAGATGCTGCTGCTCATTTGAAGTGTAATCTTACCAACTATGTTTATGTTCCTGCGTCTCTTCCCTGAAACAAGCAAGACAATAGTCCATAAGTCTGCCAGGATAGACTCAAGATGATTGCACTTCCAGCTGGTCTTGCACCTACCTTTAATATAACTCTTAATTACTATAAATAGACTAAATATTTCCCCTTTTTTTGCTTCCATAAAGATCTTTTCTGTCTGTGCTTCATTAAAGCATTAAGAAGTAACAGCTTTAAATGGAAAGAGGTAGATTTAGATTAGATATTGGGAAGAAATCCTTCCCTGTGAGGGTACTGAGGCCTTGGCACAGGCTGCCCAGAGAAGCTGTGGCTGCCCCATCCCTGGGAGTGTCCAAGGCCAGGTTGGAATGAGATGAGCCTTAAGGTCCCTTTCAACCCAAACTATTCTGTGATCGAGTGTCATGTATTGAGCTACAATTTATTGCCATGTTTTTTCCCTGGTGATAGGAAAGTTGTTTTGCCTGCCATGGAATGTTTTTTTTTTCTTTTACAGCATTTTGTTTGTGCCAAATGTGAGAAACCATTCTTGGGGCACCGACACTATGAAAAAAAAGGGCTGGCCTATTGTGAGACTCATTACAATCAGGTAAATTCTGCCATCTGTGCTGTAGGTACTTGTGACTGGAAAATGCTTTTTTATGTTTTATGTATGCAAAGCTATGCAGATTTTGCATAATCTGAATTTGTAGAGGCAATGAAATATTAAGAAATCAGTCAGATTTAACAGAAAAATAATAGTTTTTCTTGGCAGGTAGAAAAGTGGTGCTTTTCTACCTGCCTGAAAACAGAATAGAAATGTCTTGGGGATACTGGTTTTAATTTGTGCCATTGAGAGAAAATCACTGACCATGGGTTGTGATTAAAATCCCTGTAATTGTACTTCTAAAGTATTTGTGTGGGCTTCTTTGATAATTACTTGCTTCCATGGGCCTGAGGCAACTGATGTGTTGTCTAAAACAAAGAAAAGTAGATCAATAAAAAAAAAACATAGAAAAGCCACTGAAACCCTGTTTTTTCGGTATGATTCGACTGAACAACTTTTTGGTTTGGTATTTTCTTCTGTCAGATAAATGACCCTTTCATAAGAGGTAAGTGTTGCTCTTCTGATAGTAGCTGTATTGTAGCAGTAGTTTTATTTTGGTGTTTATAGTTAAGCATCAGGAGATGTTTGTCTACAGTAAGCATCATACTTTACCCATCCTTTCTTCTCCAGCTGCCACGTATACAGGACTTTAAGATCCCATGACAGTACTAGAGTGTGAGGCATCAACAAAAAAGGTTTTGTAGTATTTACTGGTATGAGATCCAAAGGAACATGGGCTATCTGGCAAGTGTATGAGAAGTTATTCAGAAGATTTAAATTGGTATATTTGGGGGCCACTGCAGTATCTGGGAATTCTTTGATTATTAATGTTTAATGTTCACACCAGCTGTGTAATTTGGGGAGCATGAATAGTCAGCAACGTGAGTTCCTATTCTTATTTCTTTTTCTGTGCAGCTCTTTGGAGATGTCTGCTACAACTGCAGCCACGTGATAGAGGGAGATGGTAAGAGTTGTTGTCTCCTTTTTTTTGGTTGCTGTCCTTGTTTCATTTGTTAGTGCAGCTGTTGCAGTCCCATAGTGCAAGATATCAGTGTTTGTTTTCACATCTGGCCTCATTTGAATTTGGACATAAATATGATTCAATAATCCATCAGTTTCCTCTTACTTGGTGCTTTTACTTTTGCAGTGGTGTCAGCTCTTAACAAGGCCTGGTGTGTGAATTGCTTCTCCTGCTCCACCTGCAACATCAAGCTCACACTGAAGTAAGCCAGTGTTTATATTTTGGACCATATGAGATATTTGCCCCTAAGGCGGGGTATCAGCCTGGAGGAGCTAGGAGCCAGTGCCTCTCTGAAGGCCAGTATACCTCTTCTCTGTGGGAGGAGGTGCTTATAATTCCACTGATTTCCGCACTGAAATGGATCTGATACTCAGCATCCTCTCTGATTTATTTTCCTTCATTAATCTATTCTGTAAGGAGGTTGGGTGAGAGGGGAACTCATTCAGCAGTACAGAGGGAAGGCTCTAAACTTTGAGGAACCACCTGTCCTGAACAACGTGCAGCCTCCATGTCTCCTTAACTCTGGTTGCTCCCCTCAATGACAATATTTGCTATTGCACAGATTATTTTGAAATAGAATACTATGCTATTTACCTTAAATATCTAGAAGAGGGACAGAAAAAAAGCTGTCCTACATTTTTACCTTTCTCAGGTTCAAACCCTTATCCTACTATGCTGGGTTGGCTCTACTGGCCACATGAAGGAGCTCTGATTCATCCCAAAGGGGACCTCTGAAGTGACACTTGCATTCTACAATAACAAAATTATTATTCTAGAGTGCTACATGCAAATATATAGCAAAATCTTCCTCCTTATTTACCTAGTGATACTAAAGACCTCAGGTCACTGATAAGAACCTAATCTCTGTACTTGCATCACCAGATGAGGAAATGAGTTGTTTTATAAATGGAGTAGAACACTAGCAACAACTCTGATGTAGATGCATGGAGATTTGAATTAGTGAAGCATATAGTTTACAAATACCATTTTAATAACTATTCTTTGTGTTAAAGGAATAAATTTGTGGAGTTTGACATGAAGCCTGTGTGCAAGAAGTGCTATGAGAAATTCCCTCTGGAGCTGAAGAAACGTCTGAAGAAATTGTCAGAGCTGGCATCCAAGAAGACCCATCCTAAAGCTTTAGATTTAAACTCTGCTTAAACAGGTCTGTCAGTCTCCTGACTGCACTCTTAACACAAGCTGCTGCTCACTGCAGCTGTTGATTACAGAAGCAATTACTAAGAAGTGGAACCAAAGAGAAGTACCTTCCCCTGCTTCTGGTGATGTCTCTTGCATCTAGACTGTCCCTTTTCTCAAGCAATTGTCTATTAACACTGGTAGGAAGAGGACTATGATTTCTGCTTGAGCAGCACACAGGCTGGTTATTAATTTGCTACTAACATTGCATTTTACCTTTGTGGAGCTACACACGGTCTTTCCTTCTTCAGTTGAACTGTACTACTCTTTCCACTCCTCTAGTGTAAGGAATTTGGAAAAAGTGGTTGAGTGTAGGGCTGGAAGAAATATCAGATTTGCTCTTTTTCAATCAGAGTATCAAAATTTTTCTTCTTACTTTGGGTGAAGAAATTTTTAGGTTTTTTAATATATAGGCAAATATTCTGAAAGCTGTCACTCTTTGCTGCATGCAAAAAGTTATGGCCTTTCTCCGGATTCCTACAGGGAATATATGGGTGCCCTATAGTCCTTCTGGTTTGTAGGTTTACTGGACAAGCCCCGGAACCAATAGCTATGGCATCTGCACTGCCCACTTAGGCCCGGTGTTAAGGCAGCTAAGAAGTTTCCTTTGCTGCTTCCCTGCTCTGTACCAAGGAGATTTCAGGTGTCAAGGCCATGTGAGCCTTCAGAATAGTTGGGCTCTCCTTAACGAGAAGGTAGCTATGGGAAACGGAACATCTTATTAGAACTGACACTAAATTTCTCTGTTCTCTACTACTACATGGCTGGTAGAGCTTCTAGTGGTCAACACAAAGTGTGTCCTGTTCACTGGCATAGCTGATATTTATTGAGGCAGTGTGGCTGGAGCATTGGTTACTCTTTTGCATAAGGAAATTGAATGGATAGTATGGTACCAATTTAAGCACTTCAGTTTTCCCATTCTCATTTCATTTGCAAGCCAAGTGTATGCTTGTTGGTCACGCTCCAGAAAGCCCAATTATATGAAGGAGTTTCTAATGTTTACAGTTTGTGGCAAATGTGGTGTTATGCGGAAAAAAAAATTCTTTAAATTTTTACCCAAATAAGAGTTTCCCATTCATCTTTCTTTTTAAGACCTGAGTGTACTTAAGGGGAGGATCTCAGACATGACTCTTAACATCTCAAGCATGTAGTCCTCCTCTGTAATTTTGCCTGTCACCAGTGAAGTTTCAGTGGTCCTACTGTCTGTACTATCACAACCCAAGGTGCTGAGAAATCTACTGGTTTTGGATATTCTCAATACTTCTTTAGAGGTGAGCCATCAGCAGTGCTGTTCTGAGCCCATCTGCACGATGTATGATCCCAGTGAGCTTCGGAGTCCCCCAGAGGCGACCCCCTTGCTTCCTTGTGCTGAACTAAGCTGAGCAGCCTGAAAATCCCTTTCCGTGAACAGCTGTGAGACTGTGCCAGCCCTTTTGCAAGGCTGACAAGCACTGGAGGACTACTGTCCTTTGCATGGTTTAAATCTTCCAAAAAATGGCTAGTTTAGTCTGTCAAATGAACACAGCAGTTGGGCCTAGACAACACCCTGCAGCCCCAGGTGAATCAGGTAGCAAGAAGTTAAAGCTTCCCCACTTCTTGTATGTATGAGCAGCAATTGGATTGGGGCAGTAATCTACTTTGTAATTGCGTTACCATGCTCACTGGATCTACTACCGATGGAACTGCACCAGTGGTACCACAGCAGTGGTGGGAAATCCTGGATAACTGTGTGCAGATCAGAATCCCACGTGAGACCATCTCTTAGATCTTCACTGCCTTTGCTAACTCAGTTTCACTCAGCTGCTTTGCTTTTTGTTGCTGTAAGTTACCATAATCTTTTAACTGGGTTATAGTGTTTCCACTCTAACAATGATGAGGGGATAGGCCTAATTTTAACAGTAAACTCTTTCATCTTCTCCTGACCAATCTGCACTGTAGATTCCAGTAATAGTAGCTGTTTGTGTCACTGCTTTAGGAGAAGATGTGGCTATTCACTGTTCTCTCACCAGCCTTAAAATGGTCTTTTAGTTAAGGGCACAAAGAACAGCATGTCTTTTGGTGCAGTAGTGTGGCCCTGCAAAGACCTCCATTTACAATCAAACCTGTTGTTTGGCATTTTGTCACAGCATAAAACACTTAAGTTCTGACCTAGGTGCAGCTCAGTATGTTATGCAGATTTGTCTCAGCATAAAGCATTCTGGTCTGTTCCTGTAATCTCAGTCCCAGGCCATACTTAATGCTGAATCTGAGCAGCTGTGTATCCCCAGCCTCCTGGGAAGTGGTGGAGGAACACACAGCCACACATTCCTGGTAAATATGGAAGGACTAAGTAACTAGCAGCCAATAGGTAATATTCTTTCAGCAGCCACTCTCAAGTTCAGCAATGGAAAGTGCATGTATGTGAAGGCAAATGGAATCACACCTGTGCTGCCAGTAAAGATTTAGTATGTGCTCTCACCTTGTCTCATGTTAGAAATTTGGCAGACCTAGAAAGCTTCAGAGTTCAAAGGAGAGTTGATATAATTCTCTTTGATAAGCTATTCAGTTCTATAGGATTTGGAATATGTCCTTCAGGATATTTTGCAAAATTAGTTGGTGAAAAAAATCATTGTAATCCCCGATCTCTATATTAGTAGAGGGTGATATTCTCTTAAATAATTAATTTTTCACAATTATTTTTCTTATACTTCTGCTGCCCATAGCCTGCAATGTGCAGAGTTACAGTAGTTTATGTTACCAACATACCTTTTGTATTAGAGTGGAATTGAAGGAGTAGGAGAAATAACTATAAATAGTTTAAAAAAATGCATCTTCCTCTACTTCTGTCAGTCTACTTTTTAAAAACCAAGGAGAATATAGTGCAGACTTTCAAGTTCTCCTTAGTGCGTTGGTAGGCTGACAGGCTGGGTTTTGTTTTCTTTATAATAAATATAGTCAAGGTGTCAGTCAGAAATAAGCTGCATGCTTTTTTCCATTGCTGTAAATAGACCTGCTGGCCAAATTCTTCTGAAGTATCACACCACTGGAGAGTAAAGATTTATATCAAGGTTGAACTTGGCTCAGAAATCTACACTTACTAAAAGGTGTTGTCTCATACTATATAGTTTACATTCATATTTATACATAATTAAAGTCACTAACACTCATTGAGCACTTGAAAATGGTTTTGCTTTTCGAAAGCATGGTGTGTGAAGCTTGTTTGTATTCAAAGGGTATGCTAATCACTTGCAGTCTTTCTTTATGGCACTAACCCACTCTCTAGGATTTGTGTCCTGGTGTTTTTACAGCAGTCTGTGCAATGCTGGCCAACACTGGCCAGCCTTTCGTACAGATAATTCCTGATGTGGCATGGTTGGTGTTAGGTGATATGACTGACACTCTTTCAGAAGTGACTGGATGGGGAAGGAATAAATTGCAGGCAAGCATGTAATAAATGTGGTTGTACTAGTCTGTAAAGCACTGTTAAGTGCTGAGGGTATAAGACTGAGAAAAGAATTAGCAGTTCTCTGCCTTGGTTCAGGCCTTGATGGGTTCTGCACCATGTAGAGCTCTCATTTTATCACACATTGATTGAGCTGTCGAACCAAAACACATGATTGTGGATTGAAATGCTGTAATACTGTGCCTTTGTATGTTCTTCTATTAAAGTTAACTGTAATACATTTTAAATCTTTGCAGGAAAAAAAAGGAAAAAACTTTGTATAGTGTACAGTTAATACCGTATTTTCAGTGCTTAGCCAGAGAGCATTACCCACTCTGAGGAACTCTGGGATTGCCCAAGCCTGAGGCACTGTTGTGGTGAATTCACATTTTGAACCCGTGCTTCTTCTGTGGTGACGTGTTGGTTGATGAGGATGTGCAGAAAGAGGTATCATCCTTTTAGAGGCTGTCTTGTACAAATTGTGTTGTGTATTTAATGAGCAGATGGGATGCTATGACCATTCACAAGATATAGTGGATATTTGGTAGATTTAGGTTACATGGATCTGTAGCAAACATTCACTTTTCTTGGTAAAAAACGGACATTATGGTTGATTTTCTGCAGTCTTTATTTAAAAACCAGAAACAATACAGTTTGGCTGCAAAATTTCTTTTTGTACAGGTGAAGTGTTGAACATTTCTCACTTACAGGTAGGTAGTTAGCTCAGACACTGGGTGACAAAACCACTCTGGGTAATTAGACTCCAGCATTTCCATTGCCAGCAATGGACATTTCAGCAGGAGCATCTAACTGCTTGCAAAAGGATCAGCTATTCTGACAGGTGTGGCACTCGTTTAGATGCACAAAGGGAGTGGGGCTGTTGCCTGCCACCCATATACAAAACTCCCACCAGCATTTGAGTCTTGCACACACATGTCAGAGGGAACAAGAGAACCATTGTGCATCCATTGGCAAAGTTGAGAGATCAGGCAGAGCTGCATTTCCAGCACTGCCAGATTGTGTCTCAAGGAACTTGGTGTAAATGCTTTAAGACATATCCATGTTTCACTGGGAGCGAGGGAGGAGTACTTCTTCTGAGGGGGAAGCAGCTAAGCTTACTCCCACCATGGTGCATATCTGCTTTACACACTCAGAGCACACTCTGGTTCCTGTGGCACCAAAGCTGTGTTTCTACAAAGCTTTGAGAGATGAACAAGTCCTGAATCAAATTTTACCACTCAAACTGTCTGCTAAACAGGAAACAGAAAAGATCAGGAGAAATTAGAGCTATTATTCTTGTCTCATGAAGGAATGTCTGCATAACTCCAAACAGAACATTTTTGTAGAGCAGAAAAGTCTCTTTTCAACAGACCTCTGTTAGACTGAGTTCTTCAGTTCTGATTTGCACTGAATAGCTCATCTATATCCTGAGATAGGAGCAACTAAAGTGATGGACCCAAACGCCAGACTCATTTCAGCGCTTACTAGAAACTGCACAGTAGAAAGCAGATTCCAAGAGGACCGTAACATGGAAGAAAGAAGACTATTTAATTTAAGCAAGGCTGTGGTAAGTCAGGGGACAGCCCACAAGTTTAGCAACATGCAGGAACAGGAAGGACAGTTACATTCTGACAGTAATTGGCTGTCAGTCTACTGCAATGTGCAGCATGTAAGCTAGGGACCAGAGGATGAAACCCAGCCTCTTACCTTTCAAAGTGTCCAGTTATCTACTACTAAAGGGCCTCTTCACTCTTAGAATTGCCAATATGAGGAAAAAAATTACATTACCTTTGTTTCCAAAGACTCTCGGCGTTTGTGCATTTGGTAAGAGCTTACACATTTAAGGGGCATTTTCTCTCCAAAAGGAAGACAGCTCTTAATGTGTGTCTCTTTGAATGGAGGAGGTTCAAGCTATTAGAAGGGGCCCTCACAGGGTTTCCCCACTCCCACAGAACATTAAAGTCCATCTAAACTTCCTCTAAATCCAAAATCTGAATAGAATTCTCATACTACATCTAAGACAGAAATGTTACAGATAATTGAAAGCACATGCTTACTTGAGCTTGTCTTGTAGTATTTCAGCAACTCAGTTCATTCAGTGTGTGATCAGAAGATTGATCATCAAGATTAATATTTTTTAAATGGCATTTCTTCTGGGATATGAAATTACAGGTAGTTTGGCACAAGTACAGGTCATGGACTCTATCCACTCTCAGGCTGGGAGGTTCTTTTGCTTGTTTACAGCATTCATGAGCAGGCGTACGTAGGATGTTAACAGGTCATCCATTTTGTAACCCTGTCAGGAAAGAAAAAAGTCTGACATCTCTCAGAGAGCTCCAGAAGCAAAAATAACTATCATTTCCTCCCTCATTTATCATCATCTCAGGTTCTTCCTTGCATGAACATCTCCACTTTCAATAGCTGTCACTGTTTTAGTTATAAATTATCCATTCATCCCTCTGCTTTTTATAGATTTCCAAAACTTTACAGAGCGTAGCTCTACTGTCTCCTTGGTATTCACTCTGTAGCTTGACTTGTACTTAAGATTCTTGTATTTAAGAACCGAAGCTTTTCTGTCAGAGAAGTTAGCCTTTAAATGTTTTTGTTATCTTTACAAACCTACCTTTAAATATTAATACCGTGATGCTTCTCTGAGACTGTGAATAGTCTGAAACCAGCTGTTAAAAAGGTGGTACCACTCCCTGGAAAAAATGAAGTCTTACAAGGCTGGCATTACTGCATAGCTGGAGGCAGATATGCAAGACAAAAAGCCTCTTGCGTAGCTTTGCAGTCGTAATTTCTCAGATGGATAGAATTTTGATACATGGGAAGAATTTGGGAAATAACTATTTTCCCTTGTGTCCTGTGTCTTGCATCTTTGCATCAGATAGCATTATCTATGAACTGAAGCAGTTCTAAACGGCAATTTTATTGACACAACAGTGAATGCTTTTGGTATCTGCACTGGTATTTATCTGTTTTTGCACCATCTTTTCTAGCAATCCTGGTTGGAAAGGAAAAATTAGGATTTTGTTGCATCTAAGTTGGCAAAACTCTTCTTACCAGAGATGTCTCACATAAGAGCCGGTTTCCTCGTACCAGGTTCCCTATTGTCATGTGAAAGTACGTGCTCCCACTGCTCCAGTTGGAGATTTTATTGAAGGGGTAGACTATTAAAATATCCTGTAAGAGGAAACAAACTGAACTATAGAACATTTCTCAAATGAAAACAGGCTGTTACATGTAGAGCCAGAGAGTTCTTGTTCTTTCCCACTTCATTTATAAAAACACTGGATCAAGGTAGTTCTTGCATCCAGGTTAGTGGTATATTGTATTTTCACCAAACAGGTGAATCTTAATCACACTGAGACTTCCTTTCATTGTATATTGATCTTTGCCTTAGCACACTGCCATTAGATTTACAATAATCTAAAACTCGCTTTTAATTTGTTTCATTATTAAAAGCAAATAGTGATACTCCCTTTTCCTGAGAACTTGGTACGACCAGACTGTTGGCGTTAGACTGCAGCTAAACATGGCCATTCAGCCTGATCTTTTAGACAGCTGGGGCTTCCTGCAGAGCATTTTTCTGAAGCAGGTTCCCAGGTGCACTGCCCATCCATCTTCCTGATCTTACCACTTTGCCAGTTCTATCATGAGTCTTTTTTCAGAGATGCTCTACCCTGTTCCTTTCCAGTGTAGAAACTGCAAAGTGATTTGAGGCAGTAACATTTTCTTCGGTTTCACACAGAAAATGAATAGAGAGCCTCTATCCTCTCCTCCATGGGCAAGGTCCTATCACTATCCTTAAATTAGCAGGGTCTGTTTAATCCTTCGTTAGATGGACTTGTGAGAAGCAGCTGTTACCTTTGTCTTCTGATGTATCAGCGAGACTCCTTGCTTGTTGATTGCAATCAGTACAATCTCTGGGAAATTGGGCTCTGAGGCTTGCTGTAAACGAGTAACACAGCAAGAGAAGCAGAAAATTGAGACATTATCTGTATCAGGGGCCTAGTGACCTTTAACAGTGTCCAGTGCTTCTTGTTCTCTTTCCCAAATGAACACTGAAACATTTTAGCCATATATCGATGCCTTGAGCAAATGCTACGTGACAGCAGAATCAGGTCCATTATTTACCATGCTGTCTGATAACAGGCTTAATGATTGATTGCAAACCACTTAAGAGCCTAGTGAGGAGAAATTAAAGGTAACATGTGGGAAATTATTCTTGGGAGATATCCAGTCCAGAATGAGAGGATTAGTACAGTTCTGTTCTGAGGGAAGAGTCCCCAAAGAGATACGATTTGGCAGCAGTGGAGAGCAATGACAGGACAATTAAGCCCCCTACAGCTACTACGCAATTGTAATAGAGGTATTATAACTAGAACAACATTGCCAGTAAACAACAAGCATAGTTCAGAATGGATAAAGAATCCATCTCCCAACTTGGAAGAATCCAAGTTTTCCTCAATAGATCACAGGAATTCAGCTTTATAATGTATTTTTACTTTCAAATATGGAATTATAGTCAGTCTGTATCCCGCAGTACTGATCTACTACCAAATCCACTCACACAGGCCTCAAAACCTACCTTCACCTCAAAAAAGGCTGATCCAAATGTTGGCCACCGCTGTATCATTTTCAAGAAGGCAATCTTGGCCTCATCCACAGTTTTTCCTTCATGTTTACTATATGCTGCAATAATGCTCTGTTTAGGAAAAGAGGATACAAAGCCAGTTGAGTTGGAGACAGGCAAGTTTCCAATGCCTAGCATTGGCACTAAAGACAGCATCAGCTCATCACTATGATCAGGCTTTTTGCCCCAGCAACAGGAGACTGAAAATGAAAACAGCTGCCATGCCATGGGGTAAGGTGAAGCCAGAACCGTCCAGTATTCCTTATTCCTGTGCTGGGTGAAGAAAGCTCAGCAGCCCAAGGAAATGGACTTCAGGGCAGAGGGGCAGTGTGAGATAAAACTCAGAAAGCCAGTGTTCAACACCCACAGACATGTATTACATCTTTGGCTGAAAAATGTAGGGTGAATTTGCCCTTTGTATTTGAAAGAATGTCCTGTGTTTTCCTCAGCAGGCTAAGTGATAAGTAGCTGCTGAAACTTCCTTGCCCTTTTTGTGGATAAAAGAGCCTTTTGCTGTAAGTAGCATGGACACGGTGCAAGGAGATTGATTTGCTGCCAAGAAATACTTATGAGACACCTTAATTTTCTGTTTCTGTCCAATATCCTCAGCTTCTGAGTCCCATCACTGACTCTCCTATCTCTAACTCTTTTTCTGGGCACTGGAAGTAGATTAGTATCTCCAAGAAAGATGCACACTTCAGATAAGCCATCCAGGCCTGCAGATATCTTTCAGAACTTTGGTAGAGTATGTAAAATCTGGATTATAAGAGGCAAATCCTCTTGCTATCCTGCTGGCAAATCCAGCAATATCCAATACCATCCCTCCACAGTACTTTCAAAGACCATCAGATCAAAAATGTAGTGTAGCTCAATATGTCTTGTCTACTAAAGCTCTGTATATGTAATAGGACTAATGAAAGCAGATGATGTTCTTACCTTCTTCCATTCATCTGGTGCCATTGCTCGGAGCAGATTGTCTGGCACCAGCTCCTTCAGGATTTTGGGAATGTGCGCCAGCTGTGTGCGGTCGTTGTTGAAGTGCACTTTATAAATCAGCCCTGCCAGCTGCACAGCTTCATCCTTGGAACACTTGTGGTAGCCTCTGAGGTACTTCGGCAGCTCCTAGAAGACACCAGCTCTGAATCCAGGCAGAATGGGCTGAAGGAAACACTGACTTAAGTATTTTAAATTTGTGAAGTCAGGATGCAAGTCTTGCCAAACACAGTCCAAGAACATCCCAAGAACTTTTGATTCCTTCTGAATGTTCTCTGGATGATCTTTAAAGATCCTTTCCAACCACTTCTTGGATCACAAGATATCTCTTCTTTAGGGAGCTGCTTACCTGGTGGTAATGGAAAATGGTATCAGCTTTCAGGTCCTTGCCAGGAGCGACATTCAGCCAGAGCTTTCTCATGAAGTACACCTCATACGCCACAGACAGAGCAGCCCCTAAGGAGACCAGATCTTGTTAGTGTTCTCTGTGTCACTGACAGTTCTACAGTTTTTAAATGGCTTGTGATTTTCTTCAGAAAACTAATTATGGTTTTAATAGTAACAAACAAAATTACTAACAACACAAAGAGCCATTTTAGATGACAAAAGAAATTAATAGTTTTCAGTTCCTGGACACTGCTCATGCAATGATCAGAGGGAGGAGAAGTTGAGAGACTGCCATTGAGTGTGTGTTATTGGTGCTCATGACAGCTGCCTGCTGGTGTGCAGCACACCCAAATTCTCTTACACCAATGTGAGTACATCCCCTGATGGCTGTGCTTCTACAAATGAACTGTGATTTAGTGCACCCACATCTTTATACTGTGATTTTCAGTGCTCCTAGCAGCTACATCAGCTGAGGGAAGAGAAGTTAGAAAGTCTTAGATACATAGACAGAGCTTCAGGAAGTTGAACCTCAGCTGTCCTGAAATACACAAAGGTCAGGACAAATTGACATGAAATTTGAGTGGAGTTTGGGTTTGATGTAGATATCCAAATGTATATTACCTGGGGAGGGGGGAGACAGTAATTGCAAGGAATTCCTTTTATTAGTGTTACATTGTTTTAGTCTAACAAGTGGTTCCTTGACAACATAACTTGTGGTTGGGTATCCCCAGGTAATAACCTGGTTAAAAATTTTCAAACCTAAGGAATGTGAGTGACACTGTGTAAAGAACCTATTTGCATGTGTTGGCAGATTCTTAATATTTGACAATCAACCTGTCTAACTTGCGTGTATCCAGCTGTATGTTTTGGATACAACAGGTCAAAAAAATATTTTTTACCAATTTAAAATTTCTGGAGAGATCCTCCCACAGAAATATTCTGGTGTTTTTGATAGCCAGTGCTTGGCTGCATCAGGTCACTGGATCTTGCTGCTGGTGCAAACAAAAATGATGTAAGACTCCGCTAAACACTTCTCAACATAGAGTGAATCCTACTGGATGGATCAGCTGCTTTCCCGTTCAACATAGCATCTCATGCAGCTTCTTGTCATGCTGGCATTCTCCTTACCATCTTTCCCTGGTTTGTTCCTCCTGTTCCAGTCTGTCACCTGCCTTAGTGAGTCAAAGAAGTAGTCTGCTTCATTCTGACTGATCACCTGCAGAGGCCGAGCAATGAAGGAGAGAAAGGAAGGGTTAGCACATCATATAAAACACTGCCTGTGCCACATACCCAAGTATCGGGCTGAACCTGTCTACGGTGAGAGGGCAGAATTACAGCAGGAAAGAAGTAGAAAAATGGGAGGAGAAAGGCTCAATTTACTTACATTTCATATGGGGATCTTTATTGCATCTTCTGTTGCTTTTTGTTTTCCAAGCTGCTTACTGAATTCAAGCTCAAGATGCCTACCTTATTCCCAGTCTTCCTCTCTTTGTAAAGTGTTGTTACATACTGGGTTTCTCTTTTCAGGAAGGCAGCATGCCAGAAACTCCCTGTGCTAGGGCTCAATGCTGCTTTTGCCTTGATCACAGTTTCAAGGAACCTCTCAGTGAGACAGCTAGCCCAGGCTTCAGCTCAGGCAAGGCAGGCTCCCAACAAACCAGAGACTAATCAACTGGTGCTGGTTGCCCCTGCTTTCCCTAATCCTAGTGGGCACTGTACATATGCAACACATCTTCTGGGCAAAGCCTAAGTGAAAAAGGGCTGAATCCAGCAGTATGCAACCATCCTAGCAGCTGCCAGAAAGCCTACGTCTTCTCTGCTTTTAGTGCCACCTGGGTAGTGGCAGACTGATAGAAACCCTGCATCTCCATCCAGCCCCTTGAAGAGACTGAAAATAATTCAGGTGCTAAAAGTTCAAGTTTAGGTTGTATCCCCTCAGTAAGACAGAAGCAGTAATCACCTGCTGTGGTCTTTGGGTTCATGTGGTTGTTTTGGTGGTCTAGTAAATAAGTAATAGAGGAGGGGCAGCCTGGCTACCCTGCCAGAGTCAAGAAGGAGTTACCTTGTCTGCAATCTTCACAAAGAGGCTGAAACCTTCCCAGGAGTTCAGCTGCAATTTGGAAGCAATGTTCTGACACAGAGTCCGGATTTTGGTGTTTGTTCCCACATCAAATGTCTATGAGATAACAAGACTCTTGTTACACAGAGGAAGAAATAAGAATACTGAATGTCTTCATACATGCTCCTGGATGAACACATCATGGCTGGAAAAATGGTCGAGGCTGGGAAAACAAGTAAATGCTCACCTGTTCTGTTCCATTGGGGAAGCAAATCTTGTGTGAGATCTTAGTGTTGTTCTGTAAGATGGACTCAACCTCCACAGGATGAGGTGCCCACTTCCTGCAGCCGCTCCTGGAAAATGCCACCACCATCGTAAGAGAGATCAGTTTAATAATTGAGGAGCTGAACAACAGTATTCCAGCCAAACAGCAGACACCTTCCAAAATGCCAGTACTGTGTGATGGGGCGGGCTCCAGTGGACCTCCACCCCAGTGCAAAGTCATTGTATTAACAGCAAGAAACTGAGGATCTTATTAGCATTGTAAAGTAAAAGACTGTTCTACTCTGCAAGGAGGTTGCATGAATAAGGCCCCTTCAAGCCAGTACCATTTCCTCTTCTATGGATTCAGCAGCATTTTTCCTTACTGAAGTGTGAATATAATGGCTATAAGGAGAAATACATTTTATTTAATTCCAGCATCAGCAAAAGGATATGTATTTGGATACAAAATGACTTGGAGCCCAAGTACCAAAAAGGTCTGGAGGGCTGCTGAAAATATTACATTTTATATAAGAGCTGGAGTGCAATCACTGACTCAGGAGGTGCTTAAGCTGTACAAACCCAGTTCTTTGAAATTATACCTCAGAGCAGAGCTGCCTTTTAAAGCAAAGGAACTGGCCCTGAAGTCTCAGTCGTGCCAAAGGCTTGAGTTAAAGGGAGAACAAATCTAGCAAATTATCTCCTGGGGTTGGTAAGTTCCTGCCCTTGGTGGCAGAGAGCACGCTGTTCAGATATTTTGAACACCATAGCTTATGGGCCTCTCACACTGGATCAGTCTCTCAGGAGGAGGTTAGTCTGGATCCAAGCTTTAATTGTGTGGATTTGAAAACTAATTTTTTTCCATTCAATAAAGGAGCATTTCCATTTGGAGAAGGAAAACTTGACTGTAACCAAGCTGAATAGCACGTGGTTTGTACTGTGCAGGCACTGTATAAAGTGTGGATCTGCCCCACTCAGGCACCTGTTCCTGAACTGGCATCAGAGGGAGGCCCTGGGAGCTCAAGGAAGTGCAGCAGCTTGGCTGCAGAGGCCTAGGGCTACCCACCTCTCCTTGCAGCCTGAGCTGGGAATTCACTGCCAAGGTGAGATCTGCTTAACACCCATCAGGGTGGTTCCCTGGCCAGGATTCTGGGGATGAAGCTGTGAAATGGTTTATGGAGGAAAAGGTGTGTACCCAAAGGCTCAGTTGGCTTCCCCTGTATGTATTGTGGGCCAATCCTTTGAGCTGCCTGCTCTCCCCTTTCCAAAGAGACCAGGTTACTTTCAGGGAGAAGTTGGACTAGATGATCATTGAAGATCCCTTCCAGCTGAAATAGTTTATTCTATTCTATTCTATTCCATTCTAGGCAGGTGCAAGTTTAATCTTAGGAAAAGAATGCTCTTAGAAGACAAGATTTGTCTTTGTTCCTCTTCCCATCCTCCAGGCTCCAGATCTGGGGCAGTTTAGCAGATAAAATTCTCCTTCCAAACAGCCCATTCTGCCTTCCCTGCCCTATTTGCTCTCTCTAAAGAAGCTCTGTACAGCTCAACAGGGCTTAGAGCATGAATAGCACATGATATAAGGAGGCAGGAATTTTTAAGTCTTCTCCATAGAAATAAACAATGAATAGCATTCCTTGCCATGCATTTTTCAGGCCCTTCAAAAGTGAGTTCAATGTGTGGTGACATTTCCCCAGCAGTGCCAAACCCCATCCACTGCAAGGGGGATATCTGCTGTGTTAGTGTTCCCCTAGAGCCTGACCTGTGGGGCTCATAGACCAAATGTGAGGCCCAGCCTGAGAGAAAGGGGAGTATGGAGGAGCTGGAAGGAGAAATCATTGGGCAGATTCTTTACTGATGAGGTCTATGGCAGGCAGGTGGTAAATCACAGCACCCATCAAAAGGGAGAAGGCTGGAGTCAACCTTGATGCCAAAGCTTTGTTCTCAGAGTGGCAAGCTGGGTAATTCCAGTGCTTGGAGGAATCTAGGGAAACCTTTCCCCTACAGTTTAGTTGGTCCTTCCTGAAATCCTGTTAGCCCTTCCCCTCTCTCTGGTTGTGTCATGTCCCTTAGAACAACAACTCATTCGGGAGCTCAGGAAGCTCTGTGGTTTGGGGGCCTTGTTGCTTCAGCCTGTTGTAATGCCAAGTGGATGGAGAAGTGCCTTGCTGTGAGCAGCCAGGTAAGAGGGCTTTGCTCATTTGGGTTTTTTCAAAGAATAGGAATTGATTGTACTGATCCTTTCAACAAGGACATTCCGCCTTACCGAAGAAAAGTAAGGTCAGTATATCAGCAATGAGATCATTCCAAGCTGCATGCCCTTTAGGATGTTTGAAATACCCAGCTCTGGGATTCAAGTGATTATGTGTGATGATGAACTTTTAAAAATGGTGCTAACTCTGTGAAACTGTGACATAGACCTCTCTTTAATGGTTCAAAGTCCATAAAGAAAGTTAAAAATAATGATTACTTAAAAAAAACAAGATGTAAAGAGAGAAAGGAAAGTGAGAGTCACACTATTTCAGCCCATGTGTTTTTTGGAACCTGATTATTGATATTTGAACGCTTTGAGCTGGTTATATTCCAGATTATTTACCTCATTACTGTCTGAATTCTCCGACGGCATCCCAGGGCCAGTGTTTCTTTCTGACGTGTTTCTATGAACTTCTGGGCATGTTTGAGCAGTGACTTGCTGGGTGGGAAGAGGCCGGTGCAGAGCCAGAGGAGCTGCCAGCCCTTGGTCTCGCTGTACCTGTGAATACAAAGCCAACAATTCTGCTATAGCCACATATAATTCTGTGTTTGACCACACACCTACACACACACACACAGTTTGACCACGCACACAGCTACAGGGAAGAGAAATACACTCCCATCATGGTCCCATTCAGCAGAGAGCTGCAAATCAACATAGGCTCTAGCATAAATTTGCTGTGCAGCAACCACAGCCTGCATGTGAAGACAATGCCAAGTCCTGCATAAGAAATACTCATGACAGATGCAAACCTCATGAATAAATATAAATTCCAGTTTAGCAGACATCGTAGCAGGAGCGACCCTTGTGCCATCCTCTTGGAAAGCCACTGTTGATTTGGTGTTCAAGCTCACATGTATTCAGATTGTGGTTTCTCAATGGATATATTCACCTGCCCTCTGCACTGGCCAGCTTTGCTCAGGGCATGAGCCCTTTGCATGCACTGGCTTCCCCTTACATGTACTCCTGGTCTGAAAAATGAACATGTTGATAGCATTATGTAGTGAGGTAGATGCAGTTCTTAAATGCTCCAGATCAAGCTGGTACTATTTTTCAGGAAGAAATCCAGTTCTTCCAGCCTCTGCATCTGTGAAATCTGCCAGTTGAAGTTGTTCTGGCGCCTTGCCATCAGCATTAAGAAGGGCTCTGCAGCCTTGAGGCGGTCAGTCATTCTGCCTCAAAGCCAGGAGCAGAACACACTTCAGCTGTGTCCCAGGATTGCTCTGAAATGCTCACTGGTGTGAAGTGGTTTTGGTTGGGAAAGTCAGCATGTCTGGCTCTGAAGGGGCATCAGACTTCACTGAATAAAGAGGTCCTGGCTTCTTTATTCCCAGTTACTGTTCTAATTTTGCCGATGAAGACACACAATTTTAATCCCATTTATACTCTATAGATCAGTGGTGTTTGTGTCTATGTGAGAGTGGGACATGGTCCACAACACAGCAGCCTGGGAAGGAGGAAAGATTTGTTGCTCTGGCTGTTCTAATGAAAGTATATGGAAATAGCCACCTTTCAAGCATTGTTTTTTCCACATCAGTGATCCCTCTCACAACAGCTACTAAATTGGTGGAATACATCAGGCTGGCATTGGCACCATGGTTACAGACTATGCATTCAATAGCCTGTAAGATTCACTGTGTGCAAGGGAATTTACCATTCAACGCTGACACACATGATAAAAGTTCCACTACGTGTAATATTTGTGGAACAGTAAGAAAGAAAATAAATAAATAAACACAATGCATCCAGAAACAAACAAACAATTTTGTTAATAGATAATATTAAGCTGCTTTTTGCAATTCAGTTTCCCTGGAAGTAGATCAAATTATCATTTTGTGAGTGGGGAAGATAACACCAGCCTGTTCCAGAGATTTTTATGTGGGCAGGTGCCTCTGTAACCAATCTGTTCTGCAAGGCAGTTATGTAACCTAATTAATATAACTACTCAAAAGTATTTATTCACTGGTGGTAAAAATACAGTGTGAACTATGTTTTCATGAGAGGGGAATGCTGCCGTTGGGAAACTTAAATGGAGAATTGTCAGGGCAGTCACTGAAAGGCTGCAAGGACTATGCAGTGCCGTGTTTCCCCTACAGACTGCTTCAGGAGCAGGGGAGCCTCAGTGACACCTTGCCTGCCTGACACCACAAGGAGATGAGCACGGAATGCTGATGGGAGCAAAGCAGCAGCTCAGGGGAGATGACTGATGGTGCTCTATGGCCTCTCCCTGCCAGGGAGTGGTCCTGAGCACTCCACAAAGGTGAGCCCCATAGCACTGCCTAGCAAAAGGTGGAAGACAAGCTGTTGCTCCAACATTTGTTTATCCTTCCCAGTCCCCCCACTGCATCACAAGTGCAGCAGGGGTTCCTGATGCCCCCTGCACTTGAGGCCTGGCTTTGCAGGAGCAGGGTGTTTGCACCTAGGTAATACCTGTTTCTGTTCTCAGTCAGTTGCTTCATAATCTGACAGTAAATCTCATCCCGCAGGACCTCCTCCTGGATAGCTGGCACAAATATCTGGTCGGTGACTTCCATGGAGGAGTGTGCCTGTTTTGAGGGGTAGTCTCCCATGAATTTCATGATGGGTGAATGTGCTGTTAAGGAAAAAAGCAGGCCAGTTTTTGAAGGCAAATGGGTAGTTTCATCTGGTTCCTAACATACTGGTGACTTTGTTGATGTCTAAGTGGCAAATACTGGGAGGAAGGTCTGGAGCATGTTCCCTGTCTGTCCCCTACTCCCTTTCCCTATGCAGCAGTTGCTGCTTGGCTGTGATCTGTACTGTGCTAGTAGCTGCTTTCTCTGGGCATGCGCAGTAAATATCACTCACTCCTAAAGCAACATTCTCAGTTAAGTGAGCCATCAGTAGCTGTGGAAAATTGGGAGGGAATAGGAACCTTTCCTCTGTAGACAAGGGAAACAGATTTGATCCACTCCATCTTTATGCGAATGTATCCCCTGTGAGGTGGCTGAGGTATTTCAATAGAGGTATTTTAGTGGACCTAGCTAACTCTTCCTTCCCCTGAGTGTTCTCAGGTCCCAAAGAAAGGAGAGAAAGGATATCAATGAAGGCCTGACAGGCCAAATCCCGAAGATCAGGGTCTGTGCATGCTCTCTTTAGCAATGGCTGTTTCAGAGGCTCCTTAGAGTGTGCCCACAGTTGACTGTGCCCACGGGATTTCTGGAGAACAGCTTTGCTGATGGATTCCTTCTCAGGAGTCCTGAATGAAGACAAGTGCAGGCAATACAAAATTACTGGATTAGTATTGCTATGAACAAAGGAGGTTATTATCACAAAGTCATATCTCTAGACCTGTTCTTTCTCAAGACAGTGATCTCAGATCTCCTTTGATTCTGCAGGTCAACAAGAGCAGGGAAATGTAGCTTCCTGTATAACCAGAAGGTAGGAGGCTTGAAAAAGAAGAGGGGTTTTCAGAAAAATAATTTTCCCCTTACTTTCTGAGGCCTGAGATGTTGTATATCCTCACTAGCTGGTAAGTGCTGAAGAAGGGGTGAGAAGTAAGAACAGGGCCTGCTGGAGTAAGTCTAGCTGGGGTTCTTCTACCCTCCCCTTTGCTTTTCTGCAGACTTAAGATACAATAGGCCACGTGCTAGAATCTCTGCATATCCAATGTCACAATTACAGGCAACAAAAAGAAGAAACCCAATCAGAAGTGGGAGATGCCATTACATAATAGGCTTTAAGGATTACTGATCAACAAGAACTTTTCTACGGTGTACTCTACACAGAGCTTCACCTGAAGTGTTCATAGGAGAACTCCTCCAGAGTGTAAGGCTTCACCTTGACATCCTCTTCATCAGGTTCCTCCATGAAGGAGTTCTGTGAAGCTGTCCTCCTCTGGTCTGGAGACATCATCAGCAAACTCTGGAATAACACAGCCACATAGAGATGTCACATGGAGACAGGTCTCCGCACGTGCGGTCAGGTGTTACTCAGCATGTATGTGCAGGTAGTACTCTATGCTGCCCAAGACCTTCTCTCTCAAAAGCAGCATCTGCGGAGACTCAAGAAAGACCTGGGAACAGCTGACTCAAAGAAGCAATTTACACAGACCCAACAGTAGTGGACGTTGAAATGTATGCAATTATCCAAAGCACAACACGTTTTACAAAGCACCTGCTTCTCTCTAGTGTGTTTTGCCACTGGTTTTTCTGCTTTTTACCTGTTAGCACAGCATCCAATATACTAAATGCCCAAAACTGAAGACAAAATTATTAGCAGAGGCATCAATGAGAAACCTTGACTCCCTCAAAGACCATATTCTCTTAAAAGTAACCTGCTGCACTCAAAGGTTCCCTTGAGGCATAATGTGATCACCACTCAAGCCGAGAGTGAATGCAGGAAAATTCAACTGCGCACCCATTCCCATTAATTGCTACCAGTTCCAGGCACTGGAATCTCCCATGGTGAATAGACGGGGTTTTCAGGGTTTTTTTAAGTCATTGCTTTTGTGCAACTGCAGTCTTCTCCTTAGAGTCTGGGATAGGTTTAATTTTATTTTCAGACAGGACAGAATGAAATGTTTTATTTCAATGAGAGGGATAGAACTTGTCTGACTTTGGAGGGACAATTATCTTCCAGTTCTAAATTCAACCATATTTAACATTTTTATCTTCTTCCAGTCTTTTCACAGAGAGCGCTTAGCTTTCCTTACCAGCACTTGACTAGAGGGTTTTGTGAGAGAAGGAATGATGTAGACGTCTTCCAAAAATACATTCCCTGTTTTGCCTGTCCTTTCATTCTGGGCACCGATCCAGCCAGAGTCTGCATCCAGCCTTTTGTCTTCGGTGAAGATTAGCAAGTCTCCCTTCTTGAAGGACAGGATGCTGGGATCTTCTGGAAAACAGAATAAGGGAGTACTGTTCAAGCTTGACAATCCAAGAAAATGCAAAGGGATTGCAACATGAAATACAAGGGAGTTGTGTTTTGAAGGCCTGAATTCAGTTAGCAGTAGAAAGTGATTTGTGTAAATATGGCTAATTTTCCAGTAACAGTTCAGAGTTACTGGAAATCACTTCTGTTTCCTCTGACACCCTGATTTTGATCCACTGAGGGCAATGGCAGAACTCCATTCGATTCACATGAATGCTGACTTTGTGTCTAGACTGGCAGCAAAGCATGGAAAGAACTCAGTAGTTTTAAGTAGCTGAAGTTAATGTTTACATTTTAAACGTGTATGTCTGTTTGAGCCACCTGTATTCCACATAAAATTCCAGTTTACTGCCTCTGTGAAATTCTTCTGCAAAGTACTTCCGGAGAGCCCAGATCCAACTTCCGACTATAACCAAACTGAATTCCTGGACACTATACTATCTAAATAAAATATATAAAGAAGGAGAAGGAAGAAGGAAAGGTTATTTCTGTGCAAAGGTACTGAATCCCACTGCCTTATGCTCAGCATCGCTGCGCTGATACATCCCCCTGGGAGCAAAGGGGCTCTTGCTGAAGTTCTCCCTCTCCTCTCTGAGCACCTTCAAACAAATGCTGTGGATTCTGTCATGATTTTCTTCCCCACCCTGTAGAAAAGCTGTGAGACTTACCCTGGGATTTTTTCTCCTGCATTGCCACAGCAAATCGTGATCTTTTCTTCAGTCCTTCCAGGAACGTCACCACCAGTTCAGCAATGACAACGCTATTTACAGATGTCAGAACAAACTCCTCGGCACGAAGCGTGATGAGAGTGCAACTCTGTCCAAATGACTTCACTGCCCTATGTATTATTGAAAAATTTGTTACCAGAGCATCTGAAAAACTTACAGACCCATCTGTAAACACAGCCAAGGCACCCACACCTCCTTGCAGATAACTCCCTTACAGTGAATATTGGTAGTCCCTAATTTGCCTTCCCGTGAGCTGGTAGGTGTGAAGGACTGAAGTGGTTCAGCTTTACTCTGGACTCCACCATGTTTTGTACAAAAGTGCTTCCATATAGACAAAAGAACACCCTTCTTTTGGAGTAACTTGACAACTAATTAAATCTCTGGCAGTCCTCACAGGGGGCTTTTTTGTGTATGTAAGACCCTTTTTTCCAAGTGACCTGATGGAAGGATGTGTGCCATGAGCAAGCAGTGGTTAACCTCTTTTCTCAGTGATCCTGTTCTGGTCCATGACACCCGAGAAGTGTGTGAACTCCCAGCATGCACAGCAGACAGTGGCTTCACTGTGTCAGTTATCTGGGCTGTTCTTGTCTCGATGCCTGTCTGTGCTTCCTTACACCTTTCTGACTGAGCAGGATCACTTTCCACCAGCTGGAAGGATCCAGTCCTTTCAGTATTTCCTTTACAGGCTGCTCAGAAGTTTTCCCTTTCTGATTCCCAGACCTAGGCTAAACCACCTTTCCAGGCACAGATCAAATCACCTAAGGAGGTGGCAGAGAAGGTACACCCTTTCTGAGTATGGAAGAGATGCCTTCTTCAGATCTTGTCTTTCTGGGGCCCTAACCTGTTGGTGTGGATGCCAGTTATCTCTGGGAAGGTCAGCTCAAGGAGCCGCTTTTCTGACTCATCCAAGAAGCAGATGCCTTTCCAATTTATAGCAATGATGAAGTGGTTCTTAGGCAAGCTGGGTCCTGAAAATATAGAACAAATTCCTTATCAATGCTATATAAGTCTTCCCATATTGATCTTATATCTGTCCTCTACTCCCAGGCTCCAGGTATTACCTGAAAACTTAGTGACTTCAAAGAATCTGGAAAAAAGCAAAGGCCACTGAAAGCGAGCAAAATCTACAAGTTGCTCCTTCACAGTCTGAGAGGAGAGATGGTCCTGTGTGTATGGGGCCTGCAGGAAAAAAACACATGCAAGGTTTTCTCAGTAAAATCTGGTTTGCATGATCTGCAGACAATAAAGAACAAGCCTGATCCCAGAGATCCCAACAGTCCTCTGCTGTTACTGGTGTCAAGGGAACTTGGAGAAAGTAAATCAGGAACAGTCTCCAGGGACCCATATGCAGCTAAGACTGCCCACAGGCATCTGGATTCCAAATTTCCCTCAAATCCCCACTGACCTGTTCAGAGTCTAACACACTTTGGATGCCACGGAAATAATTCAGGCAATCCATTTCCAGATCAAAACCAATATTCCATCCCATGCCCATCCTGACTTGGTTGTCAGATGGAAAATAGAGCCTTAAAAGCTACTGTTTAGAGATTTAAATGTACTTTTTCTTTCTTCCCCCCTGCTCTTCATATGGAAGAGTGAGTGGAAAGGTTTTCCGCCCCCCCAGACCTAATGAGCTAATTGGGATCTACAAACTGAGCTGGCTTTCCTTCTTCCCCTACAGACTATTCATAAATGGAAATGGTGAAAGAAGCAGAAGCTGGTGCCCAAGAGTGGTTACCCAGCAGTGCCAGACAAACCTCTTACCTTAGCATGTGCATAGGTTATAAGGCTCACCCACTTTTCCAGGGGCTTGGACTTCAGCTGTTTCACTGGGATACAGTCATGGAGTGCCTTCTGCACAAGTTCATTGTAGATGGTATCTCCAAATTGGATATAACAATATTTTGCACCTATCTCCACCAAATCCTCCTCCTGAAACAATTAATCCATTAAAAGAGGCCTAGAAAGATGTCACAAAGGCTAGATAGCCTCTTTCAACTTTTGAACCATTTAGGAATGGCGTTTTCTCCATTTTTGTCTGGATAACTCTTAAGAGTCATCCAGCATAAGGAGGGATGAACTTCACACAATCATAACATCAGAGAGATTATTAGCAAAGATATTTTAAAGTATGACCCAATTTGCCCCTTTGGACATGCTTCCAAGCTCCCATGTGAACTGAAAGTTGCACAGAAAGAAAAAGTATTAATTAGAGCTGCCAGTGTGATAGCTGGCACAATTACCTGGACAGGGATTGTTCATTAAGAAGGGAAGGGTTGTTCACATCTACTACAAACTCAGTTCATATTCCTGCTTTTGAATGTGGTAAGCATTAATATAGTTTTGTCTCTTTGGGAGGATGGATCAGGAGACCCACCTTCTCACAGCGGTACTCTCCAAATCGGATGCCACGGATGACTTGGTGGTAAATGAGATCAGTGCTGACAGGATCCTCCTGGGAGTTGTGCCAGGGGGTGAAGATTTCCTTCCGGAAATAGAGGCGCCAGGGTGCGTGGCGTTCGTGTGTGCCCCGCTCCTTCACCAGCTGCTCGCACTGAGAGATGGCATCCAGGACGTGGTCTCGGCCCCCGCCCAGCGACCAGACCTGCCGCAAAGGGACACTGCGTTTACTGGCATGCCTGCTCTTGGCCTGCCTGAAGGACAATAAACACAGAGCTCCTGGTCTCCTGACAGCAAAAAAACCTCCAAAAAGATAAGCAGATGAATATGCAAGTTGTATGTGGTAATTGGATGTATTTTTACTAGTCAGCTATGTGGCAAAGGAAACCTTACAAGACTGCAGCAGGAATTGCTGAGTGATGAGCCAACAGAAAGGCAGAATAGGATTATCAGGTCCTGAGATCCAGCTGGGATTTGGAACTGATTTGGTTTCAGTGCAGGACTGGGTTGAGGATGTTCCAGAATCCAGAGGGAGTCCTCAGTGAGCCTGGGTGGGCAGCAGCAGCTCCACAGAAAGAGAACAGAGCTTTCATTCTATTTTTCTACACTTTACCTTATCAAACACAGCAATGTAGAGGGAAAACCCAAAGGCATCCTTCATTTTGGTTTTATCTGCTATGAACTGACAGATCTCTTTGGCAGTGGAAGCAGAGTCTGCAGGGACAGTGATGCTTTGGCCATTCATCAGGGTGACATTAAACATAATGGGTTTCTTCTGCTTTGTTGCCTGTAAGTCAGAGTTAAATGAGAGAAACAAATTATGGGCAAACCTTACTTTCTTCTGAAGAATGAAGGCCTTTAGATTTAAGAGCTCCACTGTACAACCTGGTCAACAATCTTTTAAGTGAATCTCCAACACCCACACGGTTTCTTCAAAGCATAGTGAGTCGTAAATATAAATTACATCCCAGAAGCAGCACTGGACTCAAGTCTTCTCCTCCTCACAGCTCAGGAGAGCTGATAATCACATAACAGTGCTGACTGATAGACTTTTCATAAGCCAGGTTTGTCCTGATGACTTGTGGGAACAGCCTTACATGCATCAGTGGAGAGATGGCCTGCAGCAAGTACTTTGTCCAGGAAAATGTGTTTTAAGCAATAGGGTCCCTGAGATTTAGGGAGGAATTGAACTGAGGTCTTTACTTGAAAGGGGGGGGATGTGATTTTTAATTACTAGGGTGACATTTAATTACTAGGGTGACATTTAAAGGAAGGGGAGGACAATATAGCACCATCATACTCCTTTCTTCCTTTAATTTTAAAAGCATAAACCTTGCTCAGTTCTTTCCAAAAGTGATAGGAAGAGTTTTCCTCAGGAGGTTGTTTCTGGCCTGTGGTTCCTGAGTGGATGGAGGTATCTCCCTGCAAATCATCTGCTGCTGCTTACATCTTCTTCTGGATTTAGGGTAACTGAATAGCCAGAAGAGGTGTATCCAAGAAACTGCCCAGACCAAGGTGGCTGGTCTTCAATCCCCTTGTGCCATTGGTTTACATGATTTGATTTAGGCATGTCTGTTATTACAGGTGAGTGAATGTAGTATAACTACAAAGTAAGTAGTATACTTATAAAAACCAGCATAAAATGTCCCAGATCAATATAATTAGGCCAAAACGGAGTTGCTACCTGAAGTTCCAGCCAGCTGGGAGGTTCAGTCCGGGCCCCGTTGCTGTAGGTGCGTCTCAGACGCTCAGCACAGTACGGAGCGTAGCCCGCGGGCCCGTGGTAGATGAAATTCAACAGGTACTACATGCACAGAGCAGGAGAAGGAGTTAGGAACCATTAATCCTCAGAAAACATTAAACACTTTCTGCAGCTGATACACTAGATTAGAGTGATCCATTAGCTTTCGGTTCACCATTAAAGATTAGGGTTGGAATTAGTGTCTTCAAAAAGGAGGCTTGAGACACTTAGTTTTCACTCATTCTTCAGAACTTTCAGTCCAAAGGGAGAGACTTGTGTCAGTCTATTCATCATGTTTAACTACATGAGTAGTGGAGACTTTATTCTTATGGTTGGGTTAGAGCAAGAGTTAGTGTTTTCAACCCAAGAGCCTGACATTCTGTACAAATGGAAGAGCTGGGAAGAGGGCTAATGGCAAATTAGGACTAATGATGATCTATACTTTTAGTTTTACCAAGTTCTCTGGCAATATCAATAACTGAAGTCCATTATTAAGATTGGACATTTGAACAGATGAATTGGATAAACTGAGCTTTTGGATTCTGTATGGCTCTTGGATGACACAGACTTGTATTTACATATCCGTATTTAGTGCAAGCATGGGTCATTGACCTGATTATTTTAATGATTAAGAATATTCCTGGAGGTAGGGTATAGTCATGTCTTTCATGAATTCTGCAAGGTTCCAAGTCTTTGGATGAAAACTGGTGTCAAAAGATTCCTATGGCTTGTGACTGGTTTGTTCCAAGTACTGTCCATTTAGCAGCATTTATGATTAGACTGATCATTTGAACTGGGGTGTTAGTAAAGCAAGGCTGAAGTTTCATGCACATCCATGGATCTGTTTGCCTCTCAGATTTAGGAGGAAGCCTGATGTCAAGTTGGAGTCACAGGTTGAGTTTTTATCCTGTGCTGAAGTGGATTTATCATCCATTTAAACTTGGAAATTAATGAATAATTAGAAAGTCCAAGTATCTATTGGACTTTTTAGGGCTTAGAGATATAGGATAAGGACTGATAAAACTTGGGGGTGTGATTTTATACTGTCCTCCTGAGTATATTTAATCACTAGGGTTGTAACTGGACACACCTTTTGGTTGCCTTTGGTTGGAAAGGCAGAATTGGAGAGGTTAAAATTTGCCAGATCCCTTGCAGATTATAGATCTAAAAGGAGACCTGTGATGAACAACAGAATCCAGACTCTCTGACATGTAATGAAAAAAACTAAATATGAAAGCAGCAATAATTTATTTAAATTCCCAAATAAGAATATGAGATGAGAAAGTTTCTGCTGAAACCACAGCACCAGCTGCTCTGGAAGCCAAACTTTTTATGTGGCTGTCGGCATCAAAACATCAAGATACACAAGACACCAGCTCAGCTGAGGCGTGTGAGCTGCTGTAGGAAAGGTTAGCACTGTACCTTCACGAACGTGTCTGAAGGAGGAAAGCAGCCAAGGCACAGTGACAGAAGGATCCAGCCACGAGCATAGCTGCTCCTGTTGCTGTTTTCGGTGAGTTGTTTGCAAATCTGGCAATAAATCTCATCTCTGTAATGAAACATGAGAACAACAGATGTTGTTCACTGTCTGAACTGTCTTTGGCTATGTTTTGACTGCAAGCTTGGTAGGATTGCAGCATGACAAAGTAGATCTGAGCTGGGTTTAACCACAGCAGCTAGGACAGCACCTTTAATGCACCACAGTAAATAGCTTTGTTATGGAAAAGGCTCCGGGCATGCTTAGGGCCTTTTGCCACCCCTTCTTACTCAGCAGCTCAAGTGCAATTCCCATGCTGGATTAACTTCTGTGACAAGCAGGGGACTATGGAGGAGAAACAACTGCTGGGTCATCCAGCTGTGAAATGGCATTGCTGTCCAAGAGTCTCGATGTGTAACTTGCTCTGAGCTCTGTACAGCACGTGGCTTGTAGCTCATGGCTCTTGTCTGTCTGCTTGTAGGTGGATTTGGGGATAAGGATGGGGGACACCCTGCTTAAGTTTATATCTATATATTTATATATTTATATATTTACATATTTATATATTTTATTTATATTTATATACAAACTTGGAGTAAATCCTTGTACAGAAATGGAGAAAAGAGCACTTCAGAGTAAGCTTCTGAAAATGCAAGTTACCTGCTGCAAGGACCTAAGAGAAACAGATGCAAAAATCTGCATACAAATAAAACTGCTATTAAAAAATCATCTTAATTTTTTCTAGACTCTTGGAACACACATTTGTCAAATCTGATGTGAGAGGACATAAGTTGCATGAGTTTTTTTTGTCCTGATAGGACATACGATGAAACACAGACTGAGGGAATAGGTACTTAGCCTGTGGCTATTATGATATATGGATTGAATGCAATTTTTGCCGGCTGAGAATCTGCTTTAGGGAGTGTCTTGACTGAAACAAAGTGACTGTGGAGAGAGGAATGCAGCCCATGACTGAGGTCAAGGCACGGCCTGTGTCTGTGGGCTTTGTTACAGAAAAGTGCTTAGGATAAAACAAAGGAGAGGATTCATGGGATCAGGTCAGAATCAATGAGCTTCTGTCATATCCTCACACCATGCTTGGCCTAAGGTCCAGCCTCACACTGCTTGTGGTCAGGATTTCTCCTTTGTGTCTGATACACTCAGCAATCCAGACCTTCGACCATCTCCAATGCGGGGACATTGCTTGAGTGCTCAGCAAGAGGCTATTGGGAAACCTCTCATCCATCTAGTATACATTAACTCCGTATTTCTTACTCCTCTGAGTGACTCTTCTCCCTCATTCAAGGTCTGTGCTCCACCCTCAAGTGTTATTGAGCCACAGCCCTGAGCTATGCCCCTTTCCAAACCTGTGGGGTATTCAGAAAGCCATACATGGAGGCAGCTGGTCTAAACCGCAACATGAAAATACCAGAAAAGGCAGTAAGGGAGTCATTCTCCAGGACTGTGGAAAAAGGATGGTGGATTTTCTCCATGTAATGGGCTCCTGGCCCTAGGAAGGAGGTACACATTTCCTACCTGATGGCAGGACGCAGAATTGCATTGCCAATAATGAAGTGTACTTTTTCTAGGTTGGACATAGGTCTCTGAGAGATCGAGGTGTCTTCTTGGAAAGCCTCTTCTCCACTTCGCAGCTGGTCTGTCACCTGAAAGAAACACAGCGGAACCCCAGAGTGGTCTAGAAATCTCCCCTCTTAGCAGGCAGCTCTCCCAGAAATGAGAGACATTCCTTCTCTATCTTTCTGGCTAAAACTCTTCCTGCTCAGTGCAGGAGAACCAGGCCATATTGCCCCTTCCCTCTCAAGGTAACTCATTAAATGTGCTGTTACAGCACTATCACTGGCTCGGAGAACTTTCTTGTACTGTCCTGTACAGCCCTAAGCACATGGTTCTCAGTCTGCTCAGGCCTCTGGGCAAGCTCTTCTGTAATGCCAATAATTCTCAGTAATAAATTTCTCCCTGTGTTCTCTGCCAGAGAACAGATGACATCAGTGCACGTGGGGATTGTTTCCCAAGAACACTGCACCAGGTATCCCACACAGGGCTGCCCTGGCTTGGCAGGGGAACAAGTTCTCAGCTGGGAGGTTGCTCACATAACATCAGTTCCAGGCAACAAGAAAGAAAAGCAATTTATTTCCACCTCTTACCTTCCCTGTCAGCTTGGATGACCGTTTCAGTCTCAGGGATGAAATCCCCTTAGAAATCTTGTTATCCTTTCTGCCTTCTCTCTGCAATACACGTTACCATTATAGGAAATTGGTTTAATGCACAGCAAGAATGATTCATTAAGGACAGAAAGATGCTCAAGTGAAGATGTTTTTGTTTTGTCCTCTCCTGCCAGAAGGAGCTGAGTGTCCTGCCAGGACTGACTGGTGCCCTTTTGCACTTGAGCCATTTCAAGCACAGTAGCATGAAAGAGTTCCTTTGCTTTTTTCACTCTCAGTAGAACAGCACAAACACCAATGAAAGCAAATGAAATCACAAACATAGCCTGCTTCTCTCACCATATTTGGGCTGTCATTCCTCAACTGGACCTGGTTTTTCCTGCCAAGTGTGTCATATATCTGTGTCATCACGGAGCTGCTCTTGGTGGTGGTATTCTTGGCAAACATTGCTGGCTCTGGCAGGTCCCCCATGAACCTCAGGATGATCACCCACACAACTAGAGAGGCCTATAGTAGCAGAAAGCACAGTCAGACAGTGCCAACAGGACCAATGGCTTCATGCCATTTCTGCCTGTTTCGATTAAGAGCATTTTCTTCCTTTACCCCGTCCAAATTGTTAAAACTCCTATTTCCTCTGGCTACTTACACAAAGAGTTTAGTTTCATACCAAACAACATGACAGCAACACGCAACACTTTCCTGCTAAAGGAAGAGGGTACAGCTCTGGTGGGAAGGTCAGATTTCCTCAGTGATTGCTGAGCCCTCACCATTCCCTTTACTGGCACCTTGGAGGTGTGCTGTTGCTGAAGGGAGGTGGAGAAGTCTTGGCTGAACTGCACTCTGCATTTGCTCACCTGGACAGATAAGCAGTGGAGGGGAGTCTGCCAGGACCCCTCATGCCCAGAGAAAGAAAGCCAAATAATAGCAAAGTTCTTGATGCATGGGGTCCTCCATTCTGCCAGGCGGCTTAGAATCAAGGAAAACACCCTCCTCAATCCCCCTCTGGTTCAATGGGATATTGGAGGCCTGGCCCTCCCCCTTCGGTCCTATCTCACAGACCAAGCAACCCTAGCAAGAGCAGAGAGATGGGTAAGCTCTCATGCTGCTTCTCTCCAGTCCATTTTTGCCCCCAAATGATGTCTGGAGAAGTCAAAACACACCTCTGACTTCCCTCTTTGGGCAAGACCAAAGGTGACCAGAGATCCTATGTTGGGCAGGTGTTTGTGTGAAGTGCCTGCCTGCAAAGTGCCAAAAAATGCTGATGGGAACTGCTACTTTCAATACAAAGGCTCAGGACTATCTCCTTGGCTCTGGAGTCTCTGGTTCCCAGGGCTGTGCCAGAGCCAGAACCCAAGGATCAGGGAACCTGAAAAGCCAGAGCTGTGGAGAGAGCAGTTTCAACGACAACAACAAGGAGTAAGATACCAGGACGTTGTCCTTGTCATCATGGTAGAGTAGTGGGTGCCGCAGCTGTCTCCGGATATGTGTATGTGTAGAAGACCCCTGGAAATAAGTAGCTGCAAACTTGGGGAAGGTGTACTCTTCCAAACCATCTGCTTCCTCTTCTAACGCCACACTCATGGGAACCATGTCCAAGTCCACTTCCTCCAGCCTGTTAGGCTTTGTTTCCAAGTCCTGTGCAGAACATGAGGAAAAAGCGTATTTTCTTTTACTGAACTCTGATGTTCTTATGTTTAGTTTTGCTTTTTTTTTTTCCTTGGCCATAGGTCTTCCAGAATTTGCCTTTCCAGCTAACCCCAAAGCCATTTACAGCTGCTACCAACAGATCATTTCAACTCAGAGCTTGTCCTTCTGAGATGCATCCGTCCCATATGGTCTTCCCATCTTGGTCCTCAGCAAGAATATTGCTGCTGGACAATGCAGGTGATATTGTTCACATCCTGTACTAATCCATACCATTCTATTCTGCCCACCTCTTCCTACACAATTCCAGCCTCCACACCTATCAGGACAAGTATATCCCAAATTTTACTTTCAAGAATATGGCATAAATTGGGTCATGAACTTTCAGCTTGTTTGAGGCGGGAAATCACTGAGAGCACTGTCAGCAGAGCCTGAGGTTGGTGCCAAAATGCAGAGGATGGCACTGTTTGGCTGGGCCAAAGAAATAAATTTGTAGTTTGAAGCTATATAGTCCCTAAACTGCATGTGACCAAAAACTTTTGGGAACTGACCTCTGCAAGAGATGCCTCAGTGACTGGATAACTAATTTGGGGGATTCTTTTACTGTACAGAAGTTCAATAAACAGAACTGACCACTGATGGAATTTCAACAGTCAATTGGTTTACACAAGGGATAAGCATGAGCCATTACCAGTCTGCAGCTCTGTACCTCAAAACCCAGAGGAGCCTGTCCTTCTTGGCCTCCAATCATAGAAGGTAAAAACCCAAAAATTTTGTCCACCATTTCTTGGTCGCTGATAACATCATGATTTGTTGGTTTATTGGTGTTCCTCCTTTGTCTTGCTTCTGCCTCCTCTCTCTCCTGAGTTGGCAAGTGTCCCTTTAAACACAGAAATAGGTTAGGCATGACTTGAACATGAACATCATGAATGAACATCATTCTGCTAGAGTGAAGGGGTATGAAGATGAAACACTTTTACAAAGGTGTGTGACAGTGAGGTCCAGCTCTGCCAGTGCAGTGTTGAAACAGGAAGCTAAATAAATGTTGCTTGTGTCAAGCAGTCACAAAGACCTAGCATGTCAGCAGCAGGGCCCTGCTCTTACAGCTGTCTTTATGGACTGTTGGCCTATTGATAATGATGTGCAATTATTCAAGAATTTTATCAACAAGAGATAATACAGGTAAAACACAGAATTTCTAACAGCAGAAAACCCTGCAATATTTAAAATTTTAAAATGTTTTGTGTCAGGAGATTTGTAATAGCATTGGGCATATTTGGCTAAAGTGCTAGCTTATGCTGCAATCAGAAATGTGTATGTGTTTGCCTTGTTCTATTTTCAAAGCATCATTACAAATAGGTTTACAACTATGTCTTCTCTTTTTTTAAATACAGCAGTGCTCAGAGTTTTGAGGAAGTCCTCAGGTGTGAGCTGGGCAACACTGGCCAGTGTTCCTCCAAGCATACCTACCTTTTGTATTCTAACAGCTTCTTCCCTTGCTTTCAGTGGTCCCAGGACTGGGATGAGATGTTTCTCTTCTTCCAAGTGGACATTCCTGGCTTCCAGCTTGTTCTGTGGACAACAGGACCATTCTGTGACTGTTTGTACAACTGCTGAGCCAACTCCCTTCTGCCGTTGTCCAAACTGTTCACACCAGGACTTTGTCCCAAAAGAGGCTTAGTTCTAGATTTGGCATTTCAGGGAACAGGCCACAGGCAGAAATCTGCAAACTGGCTTTGTCCTGTTTGTACAGCATTAGTACAGAAAGGAAATCAGGGAGAGGCCTCCCATGTGCTATGGGAGTAGGGGCTGGTAGCACCTACCAAGACCCCCTGCGTTGGGATTCCTTTCTGAATGGATCCCCAAGTGCCATTATGAGACCCTGCTGTAGAAATTGATCACCCTTTGCAGGACTGACTGATACACACAGGTCTTATCTTTTCCCCTGTCTGTCAAAGCCACTGCAGCTGTGTCAGTGAAGTTCGGATCCATGATAATGATCACATAAAACAAATGTAAAAAAGATCAGTCTGCTTAACACTCTTTAAAGTCGCTGCTTTTGTACTTGGCAAGAGTTCAAAATAAAATACCCCAAAATGAATATCCACACCCAATGCTACGTTAAGGCAACATTTGCTGGTCATAAAATCTCTATTGGAATTTCATAGAAACAATGTGTTCACAAGCTATCTGTGAGCATTACCTGCCCCTTTATCCTCTGGTAGGTTTGGCGAGCGAACATGCCCCTTGTATACGCCTGTATGACACACGCAGCTTTCTTCTGCTCTGCCACCTTCCGACGCACCAGATACCCGCGGCACACGGCCTGGAACCTGATAATCCGAGCACGGGTGGCCTCGTACTGCTGAGCCAGCTGCCGGCTGCGGTACAGGGCCTGCAGGCGCCCGAAGCCCAGCAGCACCTGCGGGTGGTGCAGAAAGAAGAAGTCATTATGGTTCCCAAACCATCGAGATGGGTTGGCATGTAAGTTGGGATGAGTAGAAGACAACAAAATTTGGTAACTGGATAAAGACACTGGAAGCGGCTAATGTAACATTACCCTTTATTCTTCATTTTCTACCAATAATAGGCCTTTAAAACTAGTATATAGAGTTATTTGGGGGATGTGTTTTAGGGAGTGGCTCCAGAAAGTGACAATGGTAGCCTGGGATTATGACAAGGGAAGGAACAGAGCAGAAGTGAAGCCAAGTGAATGGAAACAAACGAACAATCAGACAGGAATTGCATCACTGATGCAGAATATAGAATGTTTCTGAGTGAAATTGTCAGTTTCTCCTCCTGCCCGTCTCAAATGGGATGCATGGGCTATAATAATAATAATAATAANACAACAACAACAACAACAACAACAACAACAACAACAATAATCCCTGTCACACAAATACACAATCTGTGAGTGCCCCCAGTTTTCCTCACCCAGAAAATGCACCATCTATAGAAGATCAGCCAATATTTTTCACACAGAATCACACAGAATCAAGGTTGGAAGAGACCTTCAAGATTATCTACTCCAACTGTCAACCCAGCACCACCATAATCACCCCTAAACCATATCCCCAGGTGCCACATTCAGACACCTCTTCAACACATCCCAAGATGGTGACTCCACCATCACCCTGGGCAACTTATTCCAGTGCCTGATCACTCTTTCAGTGAAAATTTTTTCCTAATATCTAATCTGAATCTGAACCTCCCCTGCCAAAATTTTTAACAATGTGAGAGTGATATAGTGACTTTTCTGGTAATTTTTTACAAATTCCTGGTTTTCCTGTAGCAATTGCAGAAGACACTTTGCTCGTAGCAGGGCGGTGATGCACAAAGGCTAGGCTTGGGTTTCTGACTATAAGAGGTGTGGGACCACTCATATGTCAGGTCTCTGGAGCCAAGCCTGCTGAAGATGAGTTGGGTTCCTATTTCACTAGAAAGCAGAAATGTCACAGGTTCAGCTAGCCCAGAGAGCTCCCAGAGCCCTCCTTGGACTTTACACTCTGCTTTACACCCTGTCATCTTGTCTCTTCTCCCTTCAGTTGTGAATCCCTTAATTCCTAATACTCCACTCAGTCTGGCAGAGCACAATATATAAACACACACACAAATATGTATTCATTGATACACCTTCATCTTACCATTCTGAACTCCTTCCGGCAGCAGTAGCCTCTCCAGGCTGACTGAATGGCCACAGCAGACTTCCTCTGTTTCAGGAACTGCTTCCTAAGCAGACAGACATGTGAGGTGATAAACAATAGGTTATCTCTGATGCTTTTTATTATAGCAGTAAAAAATAAGGTGCCTTCTTTTTCCTTTTATGGGATATCCACAGTCTGATGTCAGCCTTGTTTGCTGCAGAAATACTCATAGCAACCGCAGACCAAATAAATTGCTGTGGTCAGAGAGCTCTGCAAGAGCTGAAAACCCCTCACATCAAGAGTGGATAAGTTAACTTCCCCACCTAATAACCTCTCGCTCTCCAGTGTTTTGCTGCCAAGACAAGAAGCCCATCTGAGCAAGATGAACCTCCCATGATACAAGCTGAAAAAGCAGCACATAGCTCTGATGGTTTAAAAGTAAAAGCAAGTTGAGGCTTTTGGTTTGGATACTCTGTTGGATAGCAGGCAGAGGGTGAAAAAGAGAGGGAAGTTTTGGGGCATTTGTGTCATATTTTTTAGTTCTTCCTTCACTATGGTCAAGAGTATTTCTAAACCAAACCAAGACTCAGTCCTGTATCATGGGGATACAAGATCAATGAGTACAAATCATGATGTAAAGCATTTAATGAGGACAAACATTTATTTGACAGTGACTGAATTTCATTTCTGAAGATATTTCAAACTAAAGCAGACACAGTGCAAGAATTAGGCATCTTTGGCAAAGATAAGGACTAGTTAGTTTCTATCTGATTCTTTTCAACATCTTGTACCAAAGAAGCATCCTAAATAAGATAATTCTTGTAGCTCTGAGAAGGGCACAGATTCCACGGGGATTTCCTGCTTTCCAGATGTCTGCCATTTAGTAAAAATATTAAGAGTAAGTCCTACTTTCAAACCTTCCTCTTCATACATGCCACAGCCCTGCATTTTGAAAAACATCACGAAAATAACCAAACTGAGCCAAAACAAATCTTTTCCAACATCTGCATAGATACACTGTGCATTGTTACATGACGAGCATGAAATTTAGGGCTGGTGGAAGGTATAGACTGATACATTTCATACTCAGAAATGCTGCACAGAGTGTGTTAAGCTGCACCACAAAGATTAACTACTTCAAACTAAAGTAAATTCCCTCCTGTAAGATCACTGACCTGTCCTTCAATCCTCTCATCACCTTCTGAATAAGAAGAACCTTATCTGCGAGTACATTTTGGCGTTGCAGCTCCAACACAGTGTCGTGATGATCCTGTTAAAAGAAAGTGTGGATATGCCAGCTTAGCAGACACACCTACAGCCTCTGGAAATGGGACATATGATCTGAAAGACCGAAAATCAGCATGATGTAGCATAATGTGATTAAAATGCATTAATGGGACTGCAGTAGGAAGAGTGCACACCACCTGACCAGACTCAGTCTAGCTATAGCCATAAACAAGCAAGAATCTGCCTGCAGCAAGACTGTTTTCACCTGGGGGTAATGCTACAGGCAAGGTGGACATCTGCAACCGTGCACTGGTGTCCCATTCTTTTTTTATGCTCCAATACATTGCACTGTGCTGTTTCAGCTGCAACACTGTAGCACAGAAACAGGATCAGGCTCTGCTGGGGTTTTAAGAGTTCTCCTTTTGTTTTTTTTTCTCTTAACTTTTTCCCCCCATACGTGTTGCTAGGAGACAATAACAACTGGAGACTTAAGAGAGACAAAAGAAGTTGTCACAGCTCAGGGGAGGGGTGGACTGGGAAAACGAGGTTGGGTTCAACCCCTAGGGCTCTTGTGCTCTCGGCATCCGGAGGGGAGAGAGGCTGTGGTAGCTGTGGGGAGAATTCATCACCACTGCGGGGTTCTGTCTCCTGCTGCCTTTCTTCTACCATGAGTGGAGCTCTGCTCGTGGGAGCAGCCGTTGCGTTGGGACCTTATTAACACCCTACCTCACCAAACAAAGGACCTTTCACCATCTGCTCGGGTGCCTCAGGGGAAAAACCCCGGGATCCCGAGCCTGCCTCCTGCGGTTCCAACCCTGCCTCCCCACGGTCCCAGCTCCAGCTGCAGAGTTTCTGCTACCTCTTGCTTCCTACCCTGGGCGAGCCCACCCTGCCGCTGCAGGCCGCTCTCCGAGGTTCCTGCTGCAGCCCATTGCCACCATCAGCCCGTCCGCCATCGACCGCGTGAGGGCCGAGCTCGCGGCACAGCGCCCCCTGCCGGCGCGGGGGAATCACCGCCCCCTGCCCGGAACTGCGCCGAGGGGAAAGCGCTCCGAGAGCGGGCACAGGCTGTTCATTGGGTTTTCTTGTTTATTCTTTCTTTTGTTTGTGCTGCCACTTGTTGTTTGCCTTGTTATCCATATACATACTAGTAAAGAACTGTTATTCCTTTTCTCATATCTTTGCCTGAGAGCCCCTTAATTTCAAAATTATAATAATTCAGAGGGAGGGCGGTTGTATTTCCCATTCCAAGGGAGGCTCCTGCCTTCCTTAGCAGATACCTGTCTTTCAAACCAAGACAGCCTCTCCTACACCAAACTCTCTCCGTTGAATTATTTGGCTTTCAAGAACAAAGATCCACTCTCAGATTCAAGACAGAATTTGTAAGATAACCCAGTCCTCCTTGGTCACCACTCTTGCACAAGCAGAGTAAGCTGTACTGTGAAGCATCCAGTTTTTTGTGAGAAAAGACAATAAACTGTCCTTTTTACTTACTTTAAGGAAAATCTTGGTCCTTCCAACTTGCCAGCTTTCATCCTTGCCCAGCACTGCTTCGGAGATGCTGATGCAGCTCTGTCGAGCATCATTCTTCAACTGATGTGCAAAAGCATCATGATGTTAGGGCTTGGCTGTGAAACACAGCAGTTGTACTATGCAAAATCTACTGCCCTGCATTCCAAAGGGCGAAGAACAGAAACAGATGAGGTCTTGCAGACCTCTGGGCTGACAGTATAATGAATGAAAGTGGTTCAGTCTAAATGGTCAGGAAGAGGAGGAACATGATTGCATTCCAGAGTCAAAGCATGAGGAGGATGTCAGAGACCTGAGAAGTGTGTGATTACAGAAAAAAAACATCTGAGGGCAATGGGAATGGGGATATTACCCTGCCTGGGGTGTCCACATGGAACAGGCCAAGGACAGCTGCATCTCAAAGCAACTCTGCATTTTCAGCTAAGGTCGAAGGGAGTATTTAAGTATTTAGCTATAATTACTGTGATGACAGTTCCTATGATGACATCTCCTGTGCTGACAGCTCTCTCAACTCTGCCAGCAGTAATTCGAGACCTTTCTGCTGGGGCAAAGACTAAAGCCTCATAAGGAGAAGTTAGATTAGCCTTAAACCATGTTTTTGCTTACATACCTGTTGTCGAAGAGACCATGGCAGAAGAACTCTGTATCTCTCAAAGAACTCCTCAAAGCTGTAGCGGATTGGGTACCCAGCTTTCCTGATCTGAATGGTCTCCATCATCCCTGAATATCTCAGCTGTTTGATACATAGTTCCCGATCAAACAACTGAAAGGGAGAGCAGACAAGGAGGAGACTTAGCACTGAAAGAAGGTACATATGCAGTATCCCTCAGAAAATGTCTATTAGCCTGCAGCCTTAGAGGGCCTGCAAAATGGCCTACTGTGCTTTTTTAAATTGTATTTTTCTTTAGTGCACTAAATTAATTCATTACAAGCATAAACAAGTCACCCCAATGTCTCTTCAAGTTTGTGTATGCCAGCAGTAGAAACAGTCCATTAAATTCAGTCTGGCTACCATTTTTCATTCTAGAACTGCAATTTCAGATGAACGGTGAATTGATCATAGAATTTTGCAGGTGTGAATAACTGCAGTAGCAACTTAGGCCTTTGAGCATACCATGCAAAGCACAGCAGGCATACTGCTCTTTTCTTCTTATTACTGTTTAATCTTATCTGAGATTAAAAATTGGCTCACTAAGCCACATGCAGTGCTTCAAAAATTTTTAACTCGACCAACACCACACAAGGTTTTAGAGTAGAACTGGGTCAAAAAGCCCTGCAGTTTCAGCCACATGTCCTAATGACAAACTGACTTCTCTTCTCCTGTGATGTCAGATTAAGCCACATCACCCCTCTCACAAAGTCCAACAGCTCTCCTATTCTCTCTCAGGCTATTTCATAGTATGATCATTGTTGATCCCAATGTTTTTTGTTTGCCCCCTTGTTGAGGGGTTACAAACTTTTTGGTTTTGTCTTTACTGAAAAGGCTTCTATAACTCTGCTCAGGAATACACCTGTGTGCTTTTTTGCTATCCATTACTCTATGGTACTTCTTTGAGATGCTTTTGTAAATTAACAAAGCTATATCCTCCTACTATGTTTATTGCACGAATAGCCTGTACTCCAGCTCTTCTTGGATGCAGCCAAGTACAGCTATAAAATGCTACACAGCAACTGAGAGCCTTTTCTCATGATGAACTTTACCAAAGGCAAGATTTCGTATTGTAAGAACATTACCAGTGGTTTCTTGTAGTCATTTGGTTTGATGCAGCGGATGAAGTATGGCTGGCACTGCTCAAGGATTTTCATGAGTTTTTCCAGGGACTGCTTGAACTGTCCTCCCAGTGTCGAGACCCGCTTGGTTGTATCCAAGCCCTGGGAAGAGAAAGCACATACTGACTTGCAACATCATTCACTGTCAGAGGCCAATTAATAAACCTTTGTATTTTTGTACAACGTAATAGTATCACACAACCACCAGAAAAAAATTATTTACCTACATGGGAGCTAAATTGGCCATCTGCACCTTATTAGTTTGGGTTTATTCTTGTAAAGAAACTCCCCACTAAGTGCTTTCACCTACTTGGGCACTAAGTTCTAGCTGTGGGGGTGGCTATGGTGGAAGTAATTCCACCCACAGGAGCCCACATGCACCTGTCTCTTCCAACGAAGGCTGCGTTTAGTGCCGGGCCTGGGTGCCAAGCTGTGACTCCTGGGGGTGTGCCTGAAAGCTTGGTGAGAAACAGCCACTCCCAAAGCAGGAATAAACTCCAGGCCAGACATTTTGCTGCCATCATAGCTAGGAATGCTAAAGATCAGAACAGCCTGTTCCTTAGGGATTAGGACAACTGATCACCTTGCTCATTAATACTACAGTAAGCAGTGAAAAGGCAAACTTTTACTGGAGGGTAATGTATGAGGTACTTCAGACTTCCCCAGCCTCTCTGACAGCACAGTTCCACCTGTTTTCTTTCACACAAATCATTACATTAGGCCTAAGTTTCTACGTCTCAGTATGGGCACATTAAATTACAGTGACAACAGTACAGATTCCAAATAACAAAAGGACTCCACTGGTCTTTTACATACAGGCAATGAGCTGATCATTGCAGCACAATACAGCTGGTTTGTTTGTTAGTTTGTTTGGGGTGGTTTGGTCCATTGTGGGGTTGTTGGAATTTTTTTCTAAGTAAATAATTTAAAGTCCAGTGGCTCCCCTCACTTTCATGGTCTTTAGGGTACCTCGTCCTGCTGTTCTTATGTCTAAAGTGCCATTTTGAACACTCAGCTTTCCACCCTCTGCTTTAGCTACAGGGCAAGACTGCCCTCCAGTGAGCAAGCACTCATGTCTTTGGAAAACAGCTCCTGGGAATGTCTCGTTGCAGCTCTGATGCATCTTAGGGCTAGCAAGCACCCGAAGTGGGTATGGTAACAGCATATACATATTTCAGCTGTGTAAGAGTTAAAAGTGATTTTCACTCTCAGACCTTAGAGGCCTTTCTGCTGTACCATCAGTGGGATGGCCACACAAGGCCAAAGCTCATGCCCTCATGATCTCACACATACAACATTGTTAAAGCTGTATTTGTTGTTAATGATGACTTTTCTGTTGTGGTGTGTCAGGAAAGGAACTCTGAGACCTCAGGACAAAAAAGTGTTTTCTGGCACATGATTCATAGTTCTTTTCTGTAGCCTGCTTCTTAGGCTTCCCAATGGTGGTCCCATTTATTTGAACATCAACAGCTAATTTCTGTGCATTTTGATATGGGGTAGCCCACATTTGGTATTTCCTTTCTTGACATGCTGCTGTACTTTTTTTTCAATAACACAGCCTTATTTATAGGGACAAGACCTGTTAGAGCATTAGAGTAATGCACATACACCTGATATTTAATCTGGAAGTATTCATAAAATTTAAGAGATCCTAAGCCAGTCCTCTGTTGCTGCTTATACCACTTCTGACATTCTTTGCCCCCCGGATGTTTACCTGTGCGTGGCCAGGTGTTCTGGACAGCAGAAAGCCACACTGGGACAAAGACAGAGGAAGAAAGGACAAGATGAGAAAATAATGCCAGGAGAATAGACAGATAATAGGTAAGATAGCAAGCTGACTGTTCTGTATCCTGACAGGAAAACTCAAATATGTGAACAGTAAAAGCAAAAGTACCTTCACATACTGGTGACACTACATAGTTAAATATTCAGAAATCAAGGTATGTGGAAGTTGGAGCAGGACAGAGAACCTGAACTGTGCCCCGCACTGTTTCTAGTCCACTGCACTTCACACCCTTATTTTCACTAGGCACAGACACACCAGGCACAGTGGAGTCTGTGACAATGACCCATCATGAACTTTGTCACAAAGTGACATCCAGTTGATGACAACATGTGGGGAGGCAGCACGACTCGTGGTTCTGAGACAGCCTGCAGGCGTGGCTACGCAGATGTCCAGGGATGCAGACCTGGGAGACAGGGCTGACATTGCACTTGTTTACAGCATGAACACCAGACCCCAACTTTTCCTGCAGCCCCCTTGGCAGAGACAATTTGAATGAAAGACATAGGGATTTGCAGAGACAGTGCAAAAGAAAGAGGAGGTCAAGAACAGCCAGAGCTTTATGGAAGGGAGGAGAAATGAGTTGTTTCTGCAAGACAGTGCCAGTAAGCCAACCTTGTAGACCTGGTCAGATCCAAGATGCCGAATGGTCCCACGTCCCAGACTAGGTGGGGTTGTTTCCACCTGGAAAATCTCTCTCAGGAATTTGTTTTTGGAGGAATGGACCACTTGCATTACATTAGCACTCAGCGTGTCACGATTTTTCTCCAGGAAATCTACAGGATGGAAACAAAATTAGCCTGTCACCTCTGCAGCCTGCTGGCTCTAGCACCACTCTGTCTACCTAAAATCCACTTAATTTACAGTAACTTGCAGACTGGTTTAGAGTAATCCTCCTGACCTCCTGATCAACTTCGGATCTACCCTGGAGAGCCACATATCCAGGGTAGGTCATGCCCTTCCCTTCACCCTCCGTATCCAGCAGAGATAGGCTCACCTTTTGATTCGTAAAAGACAACCCCAGCAAAGTGGTTGATGCCAAACTTGGTATCATGAACACTCTTAGGTGGGATGTAGACTTTACTTTTACCATGGAGGGAATTTATTTTGACAAGCATGGTGGCATCCGTGCCCTAGAAACAAATACAGGTAAAAAAGGATGGTTAAGCAGATTGTCCCCAGCACTGGTCTGTGCTCAGCAAACAAACAGAAGTGGTGCTTAGAGATAATAAAAGCTCAAATTCTGCCGTTATGGGTGTAGTAGATCTGGAGGAAGGTAGTGCCAAAAGTATCTTCCCTTTCACACAGACCCCTGTCTCAAGCATCATGACAGAACACACCATCAAGCATAGGGCCTGGTGTTCTAGGGCTGTACACAAGGCCCCATAACATTACTAACATCACCAGGTGCACTGAGAATTTACCAGATCTTTGGACCTCACAAGCAAAGCCCCCCCCACCAACCTTCTCATGTCCTCCTACCCAGGAAGCCCTAAGAGGTGCCTGCTCCTTCTCCTGGGAAAGCACAATTCTTCTTGCACTCCCCAGCTGGTACAAGACTTAGAGATCCCTGGAAGAATCCCTGAGCAGATCCCAGTCAGTGTGCCCAGACCATGAGTTCCAGAGGCAAGGCAGTCAGCCGGGTGCTTCTCCTCAAAGGGGGCCATCATGATGCCATCCCCTCATGGGCCATGTGAGCTCTGTTCACTGGCCCATGCACAGGGCAGTGGGGGCTGTGCTCTCAGAAGTCATGGGCTCATGGAATCATGGAAGAGGTGCTGTCTTGATCTAACTGTGAGACCACCCTCTTCTTAGGGAAGAAAGGGGAAAGCTGCCTGCCTGTACATGATCCTCTCAAATTGTTACCTGAAGGACTAAAAACGAGCTGAGGCAGGGGCTTGTTTTTCTGCACACCCTCCATTGTCATCTGATTCCTGCCCCAACACTCCGGTTTAGCCTCACCATGCCCTGCAGACTATGAAAATGCTCTACAGGGATGTCTCAGATCAAATGCTACTTTCATCTCTGCTCTTCTGTTTGAGATGACTGGCCTTTGCAGAATAACATTCCACAGAATCACAGACTTGTGGCAGACAACAGCCACAGGCTTTCCCTCATGGACTAAGCAGGTCACCTTGTCATGGAAGGAGATCAGGTGAGTCAAGCAGGGCCCTTGCTGACTGGGCCTGATCAACTTTTTGTTCTGTACCTGCTCTGTGATGGTGCTCAAAATGATCTGTTTATGACCTTCCCTGGCACCAAGGTCAGCTGCCAGGCCTGTAGTTCCCCTTCAGTTGCTCACATTGGTGACATTGCTCAATTAAGTCTGTCAGCAAGGGGAAGAAAGAGCAAGCTGCAGCCTAGACCAACAGCAGAACAATACTCAAACAATAAACGATTTCAAAGATTTCCTAAGAAGCTCTTGTAAAATGATGTGGACTCCTTCCCTCTCTGTCTGGAACAGCTGTAGGAGTTTCAACAGCAAGGCACCAGGAAGAGCACATTCCAGCAGAGACTGAAGCAGTTGTGTAGTGAGCTAATTTGAAAGAAATATCTATGGGGAGAAGATATTTCCTCTCCTAACATATCTGAAAGCCATTTTTGCACTTTTGTGTGTCTAAACGCAAGTGTTACCTGTGAGCTGTGTGCAAAGCCAGGCATTACAAGTGAAACCATAAATTTACCTTTGGGAACCTGCTCTCTTCATCAATGAGGGAGATGATATTCATGGGCTTGAGTGCAATGACTTCCAGAGCCTGGCGGTTGTCAGTAAAGTCAATGTTGTTCCAGGCAATGTGCTCTGCAAGGTATTCCTCTTGCTCCAGCTTGAAGACATGGTGCACGAAGAACTGCTGAAGGTGCTCATTTGCAATGTTAATGCACAGCTGCTCAAAGCTGGGGAAGGACAAGATGAAAGCACATGGTCATCCTTGGCCAGTGCTGTACTGGTCTCCGCTATTTGTTTAGCCTCTGCATTAAATGCATATCCAGATTACCGCTGCCATATTCCACAGTGCTGGTGACCACCATCACTGCACGTTGCCAATCTTAGCAATACAAGGGAGGCATTTTCCGCTGTGGCAAAGACCAGCAGCAATAAGCCAGCTGATGACTGAATGTTGCTGAGTAGGCAAGAAAAGATCGTTTATGTGTTTCAAGAAACTCCAGAGATAAAGGGGAACGCGTAACTGTGAAAATCGCTTGACTTAATGAGCATGTGACATGTTTCTGCTTGCACTGGCACTTCCATTTCTTTTGTTAGTTACTCCTTTATGCTGCACCTGAGTATCATTACCTGGTACTTGCTGTGGCACACATTGTGTGTGCCTCTGGGGTGCTCACTGCAGTGAGGATCCATGGGGACTGCAGACTTTGGGAACAGCACAAAATAACAGGAGAGAACACAAAAGATATAAGACAGACTGTAGAGATCCTAGATTCTGTTCCATAAGTCACTGAGGAATATTATCTGGCTGAAGGCAAGAGGCATCAGTTGAAATGGATTGCAAAAGGTTTGTTGAGAACTGATGGTACCTGACAACTGAGAGAACTGCTGCCCCTTCAGAGAGAAGGGCAAACAGAAACGGTGCTTTGGGAATGGAAACGCCAGTGGAAGAGACAGAAGTGACACACAGTGACACAATGGTGTGCTGACCAGGGGACCAGGGACTTTGCTGACCTGCCCTTAGGAGTACAGAAATGAAGCAGTCGGAAAAAAAAGGATGGGAGAACACTGAGAAAGATGTAAGCATGAGCTGAAATGGGAAACACAACACAATCTCGTTTGTACTACATGCCAAATATATCCCAAGAAACATTGTAAAATGCTGTGGAACAGGAAAGGTTGGTACAGAGACACAAGGATATACTACATCCTCACATAGTGGCTGCCTGCCATAGTAGCTCCATAGTCATTTCCCCTTAGAAGATTCCTCAGGTTTTGGAATAGACATGTGCAATGGCTGCACTAAAATGAAGGTTGGGGAAGGAGGCAGAAATATGATCAAGACTGAAGAAAAATAGAATCTGCATGATCATAATTAGGAAAATCCAGTAATGGAATTTTCACCATTTTTCTGAGAATCAGAATGATGATGAAACAGCATGTGTCTGTTTGTTTTTTCATTCTTGCCCTTTACATCAGCAGCTTTTCAGCTTCCTATTGCATTGCATCTGGAGTTTCCTACCTATTGTTGCTGAAGTTTTCAAACCCAAAAATGTCCAGCAGTCCAATGGATTGACGTCTGTCTTTAGGCTTCTGAGAAGTTGGATTGAAAATGGCTGAGTTGATCTTGTTCACAATCCACAAGAAAATCCGTCCATATATACCCTGAGAAAAAAAATGAAAGAGGAATTGGTGCACATCATTAGAGTCTTCAGATGTAACTCACTGCTTGCTATTGTGCTGTCAAGCTATGACAGAACTGCAAGGGCCTGTAGCCCTCTAGGTCAATGTTTATCACATAAGGCTCCTCAGCCAGGAAGAAAGACAGCTCTGAAAGCATCCCCAGTCTTTAAACAAGGAAGCCGTGAGCACCAGTACCTTCACAAAGGCATCCCTCCCATCGGCAGCTTGAACCACGTTCAGAGGCCTGGACACACTTTCTCCTCGGACAATGATGGAGAGGTTTGTGAGGCTGTGCTGGAGTTCACTAGAGTCTACCTGGAGAAACAGTCATGGCAGCCTGGTCATTCCAGATGGATAAAGGAGATCCAGCAAAGTTTGTGTCAGGAGGAGGGCTATGACAAACTAGTGATGTCCAGCATCATCCACTGACAACTTTCTGTCCCAGTTAAAGATCTCCTGGCTTGGAGAGACATCTGCAACAGCATGACTGGAGCGTCAGCAGGACAAAGGGGGCATGCCTGTTGAATGTTCATTCCTACATAAACTCCAGAGACGTGCTCCACCAGTGTGCTCAGGGAACAAGGGGGAAGGGAGAACCAGCAAGAGAAGATGAGAGTCCATTACCTCGAGCAATTTGGTGGCGATGGAGAAGTGTGGTGAGTCCATCACATCAGAGCAGTCCAGGTTGTCATACACGGCCGCTGCAGGAAAGAAACTGCCAGTGTTGGGGGAACCATCACTGTTAATGCAGCTGTATTTCTGTGACACCACAGTGCTGGGAATGTGGCAAGGTACTCAGTTCTCATTTGAAACTGACAGGTTTGGTGATTTTACCAAGGAGGGTCCCAATTTCACCCAGGGATCCTGGGATCTACTGGGTTCTCTCATGTCTAGAACATCAGGCTAAAAACAGCAGCCAAACTGACAAGGCTATTCATTTAAAATAGTAACTATTGGGGATCTGGGGAAGTGATATCTGACTCCAAAATGTATTTCTGGAAATATTTTTCCTGTGTATCTGGCTTGCAGGAAATTTAGACAACAAAGGGGAATAAAAGAAATCCCTAATTTTAGTAGTCAGTGTTAAGCCAAAGAATCCATCACTGTATTGGGCCCTCTGTATCACAAAGCAAGGAGTTCTTTTCTAAAATGTGAGAGCTTCTGGCATGTGCTAGTGGGTGTCACACTGTGCCTGTCCATCCCAGAAGTGCACCTATGCAGGTGAGTGTTCAGCAGACTTAAGCAGGAGGATGACTGCTATTATCTCCCTTGCTAACATCACTCCTGTGTCCTCTGGCTTGTGTAGAACAACAATCAGCAAATGTAACATGGCATTATACTCTGTTGTTTCAGTTTGTGTGATAAGGGCCTATTTACAACCATGGAGACCTGACAGCTTGACAAAATAATAATAAGATACTGTTTTTCAAAACACTTGGCAGGGGAGTCACAAATCAGAATTTCATGGTGCTTATCTGCCTGCCTTTCCAACTCTGTTCACCTGTTAATACAGGGCAGAGCGGCACAAACTAATCTGTGCAGGGGGAAGCAGGAAGCACCCAAGGTAAGCACCTTTACCATCGAGTCTGAGGAAAGGTAAGCACAGGCAATGTTGAGTTTACCTTGGAACTCTACATTCCCTAGGTGCAGGATTGCAGCCAGCAGCTTGCTGATGTCCCAGTGCTCAGAGTCTGAGAACATGAGGATCTTCATAGCCGAGCGGATGTGGGCATAATCCTTGGCGTCATTCCGGCCATCGCAGGACATGCAGTTGCCCTGCAAGCACCACACCGACAGGTAAGGAAAATCCTCCTGCTACCTAGACAAGGAAGAAAGCACCTGCAGACTGACAAGCTTTTGTACACTGGGTGGCTATCCTGTGAGTCCACAGGGACGTAAGGTAAAAACCTATTTAGACATTCTACATCCTCTTCCTGTGGTTGTATCTTCCTTCATCTTTACTCTCAGAAAGTACCCATTAACAGAGGGCTCAATAATGCATTTCTCCAGGGCTAGACTGAATGCTGGGGAAGCCAAAAGGAAAAGCTGAGGGGAAGGCTGCTCTGGAGCACAGAAGGACAGGAAGCTTTGACAAGGTTACCTACATTTACAAGGCCATTTACAAGGCCATTTACAAGGCCTTTGGTTTTCTCTCTCTGCCTTGTCAATGGAAATTTAAGAGCCTTCATCCCAAACCAAAGCAAGCTGGATTGGATAAGTACTAGAAGGCAGATCTCAAAAATATTATGTCCTAGTGGAAGGCAAATGGAAGCATCCAAGGCAGCATCAGAAGAACCTTCATCAAAGCCTGCACAGCAGGTCCTAGGATGCTGCTCCTGATAGAAACTGTTTTCAGCCCTAATGGAGATGGGGAAATGCCTTTTTTATCTTTGCTATTTCTGACAATATAGCGTGATAATTACAAATACGAAATATTCCTAGACAGTTTACAGCATATAAACATGCCAGCTTGTGCCAACAGCTGACCTTTACAAAACCATGAATATGTTCTTTAATCCAATCCTCCTGTCTCAGTATCACACTGCCCTACTGCTGACCCAGTGGCCTTTTTATGGAATGCCCAATGGGTTAATTGCACTAATTGCACTCATCAGCTTTGCTGCAAGATCACTGCTATTTTCAAAGCATTACATTTGAAAAAATCTCTGCAACTTTAATGGTTTTGCTTTTGAGACTCCAGAAACAGATTATAGACTTGTTTTCATATCCTAGAAATTAGATGCCCAGCTCCAGCTAATTTCAGTAGATGCAGGACATTTTTTCCACAGCTGTAGAACAGCCCAAATCAAACCAGCTGGTGTATGTAATACGAGGTATATATACAGGCTAAAGGACAGGATTTCCATCATGGCATTCATGTCCTAAACCATTAAATTAGCTATTTTCAAAAATCTCACCTATGAAGATCCCACTTCTGCCACAATGGCATCATAAACCCAGACATGGTAACATGAGTCATGGGAGGTTATGCTGAATGCCAGCTGCCTGCATTATGTATATAAGATTTATTAGATATAAGGACTATCTATTTATTAGATATAAGGACTATCTATTTATTAGATACAAGGATTCTTCTTCATTTTCCTCTAAGGTACACATATGTGATTACTATTCTCCCTGGCATGAGATCCCTTGCATTCCTCTGAAATCTGAGTGTCTGGGAAAGTGGGGGATGTTGCCCACATTCTGTTTTAAGATGTTCCTTTATGTTTCTTAAGTCTGACTTTGACAGAAAGCTTTGACCTGCCACGAGCTGCTTCCCACTGGTGGACAATACAATAAGTGTCTGAAACTGATGCTCACAGCAGTTTTGGTGTTACTGTTTCTGGTACTCTAAGGGAAGGACTGTTCATATTTGGTAAGTACCATCTGCAGCTCCTAGTGATTGTAATTGCTTGCTGGAAGAAGCAAATGGCAGAGGGATAATGGAGAATAAAGCAGAGATTATTACCATAGTGAGATAAGTGTACTCTGAGGCAGTGCCCAGATTCAGCATCTTTTTCTGTTCTGTATTCATCCCCATTAGCATGCAATAGAAGATGTGATAGTTCCTCTCCTCTGGAGCCTAAAAAAAAAAGAAATAGGCCAATGGACAGCCTTGTCAGGATAAGCTTCTAACACAAGAACAGGCAGAATGTACACCTGCCAGTACCCTCACCTGCCGGCAAACCCGGGACTTCTCCAGGAGAAACTGTTCTATCCGGGCTCCTTCTATCACACCATTTTGGTTGAAATGAATATCAATGTATTTCCCAAAGCGGCTTGAATTGTCATTTCGAATTGTCTTGGCATTTCCAAAAGCTGATGGGCAAGGGACAGAGATAGTATCTGGATTACTGCAGTTCATGAACACCAAGCCTATTTTTTTGCCTTTCTACTTTGCTGCTAGTATTTTACATGTTGTGTTCCAAATGACAGTGCTGCGAAGCACTGGAGAACGTCTTATCTCAGTCTGCCTCCTGAAGAGAGGGGCAGGCATACTGTGCACCCAGATAATTGGGTCCTAAAAGACATATTCAAATGATCCAAATGTGGTCTATATCTGGCCAACCAAGAGATCTGGGCAAGTCTGAAGACCTCCAGAAGGATTTACTGGGAACATGTTGATCCCTGTACAGAGAAAGATGGGTGTCTGAGGTGGCTCCCCTATAGATACATCCATGCTTGGCCAGTCACTTTGTCACTATCTAGGGCAAATGCTAAACCAGGGGGCTTTGCCTTGGGCTCTACATTTCCAAGGACTCTTGTGCTCCCGGCAGTCCAGGTTACATACTACAGTGGCACCTCCTCCTACGGTGTGAGAGCAAAGCTGCCATTGACTGCATGGGAACATGGCAGAAAAGGATAGAGAACATCTACAGTGCATCACCAGTGTTTCAGGGGAGTTACCAATTAAACAGATGCAATGGTTCAAAGATCTGGTTTTGATTTTTTTTTTTATCCTGAGATAAATGTGGTAAATCAGCCATGTTTGCTAAATAACCCACCTTCCAGAATGGGGTTGGCCTCTAGGATTTGCTGCTCTATCCAGGAATGCTGACCACTGACAGCTGCCAAAAACTGTAGTATTAGCTTTGTGCTTTCAGTTTTACCAGCTCCAGATTCGCCACTGCAGTAAGAAACAAGATCATTACAGGCTTCCGTTCTTTTTTTGGTAGCATGGCAGACAAAGTTTAAAAAAAAAAAGTCCCACTAAATTTACTCTATGAATAGCAGATCAGACTGTCTTCCATAGAAGGCTGGAAAATTCGAGTCTTTCATGATCTTATCTGCTCAAATTTAAGTTGTTTTTTTAGACTTAGGCTGAGAACTAAATCCTTCCACCAATTAAAAACAAGCAAATCCATGGAAGACATTCTGTACCTGTGCAAATTAAATGACCACTTGCTTTTCTTCTTTATTGCATTACCAGATTGTCAATGCTAGTGTTAGCACATCAACTGAGTTGACTCAGCTATAATCAGACACTATTGCACTGAGACTATCGGGCTCTTCGCGTTGATGACAAACAGAAAATGGATTCTTTATAGGACGAAGAAAGCTTCCCTTCATCTTCGGGTTAGCAGAGGTTATTTCTCTTCAGGAAATGTCTATTCTCAGAAACTACATGTAACATAAATATCTTGTCTCCAAGGCAAAAGATAGCCCTCTATCACACACGCTCAGGTGTTATGTTTCTGTATGTAGTGACCACGTCCAGAATGTACAACCACGTTCAAAGATTCTGGGGGAAAACAATGGTCTTCGGAAATCCTTTGCTTATGTTCTACCTTTTGCAGCCCTAACTGAAAATAAAGAAGCAGGGAAGAAAATATTTCCTTCCTTTTGTCTCTAGTCTTATCTGTGCCCTTCCATTTGGAAGGTCTCCTGTGTCCACAAAGGTGCCCCAAACCATGCCAGACTTGGTTTCTGCTATTTTCCTCTCCGAGTCCAGTCACCTGATCACACAGCACTGGTCTCTTTTATTCCTCTTCATATTGAAGTAACAGTTGTCTGCAATGGCAAAGACATGAGGTGGAAGCTCTCCAATCCTCTTGTTACAGTACAGTCTGATCTGATCCACCGTGTAGAGGGGCAGCAGCTGGTATGGATTCACTGCTACAAGGATCGATCCTGTGTAAGTCTGGAAAACAGTTGTGAGCATTATTGCTACAGCAAACCTGCAAACAAGAATACAACCAAAGCCACTCAAAGTAAATCTAAACAGAGGCAGGAGGGAAGCCTGGGAGATCATAGCAGCATTTGGGTGAGCTGAGAGCCCAGTTCCTCACTGTTCGCTGCCGTTAAACATCCCGGGATAAGGAGGGTTTTGCTCAAGGAAGAATGCTAGGTGTAATCTCCTTGCCAAGTCACAGCTCAGTTCTCTGTCTTCAGCTGAAGTACACAAAAGTCCAATTTGACCTGGCACTTTTGTGTTATTGTAAGGTGTTCTGCAGTGTTTTGTTAAGCTGCTTTTGTATTCTAGTGAAGATGTAGCTGAACTTTGCTAATGGGCCAAGTTATAGTTGTGCTATTCATACAGTGATTTAGAAACATTTGTATACAGCACCACCAGTGAAATGAAGGCGACTATTGAAGGCTGCAGAGATGCAAGGCAGTAATATTGTTCAAAAACTACATGAAACAACGGCAGGCTGCTAGAGTCTAATATAACAGGTCTATACACACACCTTGGTAGTTATAACTGCAGCATCTATAAAATCAGTCCTTTTTGACATTAAATATCATCACACCTATGTTGTAAGAGGCAGCTTCTCTCCAGTACTGTATATAACATGGGAGGCAAAGCATGGAAAAACTTGAATATTAATTATAGTATTACAAACTGGAAACTAAGGAAAAAAGAAAATAAAAATGCCAAATTGTCCAGTTACAGATAAAACCTGTAACGGACAAAATACCCAGATTATTCATTAGCCATCTTATTACATCAAAATCAAGTAAATGTTGGCTTGGACTGGGGGACAATTGAAATCATGTCACTGTGTACTAGTCAGGCTGATCCTCCAGGTAATAGCAGCACTAAGCTGTAACACGGGCTGGATTTAGTTCATTGTCAGTGACTGGTGGCAATGATCGCTCTGGGAGAAAGTAAGTGGGGTCACTACCTGTGCCAACACTGTGACTGAGGGGCTGCTGGTAGCTCTCTTCTTCACAGCCAAAGTATTCGAGTGAAAGAAGAGAAAAACTATGTTGTGTCTCCTTGGCACCCTCAGTCAGTAAAGAAGGCAGAGGGCCTCACGTATGAAAGGCTCACAGGCTGCTCAAGTCACTTGCTAAATGTAGAAGCTGTTCCTGGAAGTGACCTGGAAGTCACCATGGCACTCACATAGATTTTGTGCTCCTGATGTCGGATGAGGAGGTTGTGCACCATGCCAGCTTCATGGAGATCCCCGAGGCGGATCATGTCCTCTACCCCCCGGACAGAGGAGGGGTGCATCAGGCGCACCATGTGCATGTTCCGAGCCGTGATCCAGTGTTCCTGGCAAAGGCAAGGCACGGACTTTAACGTGTGATGCTGCAGCTCAGAGGCAAGCAAAGGAGAGCTAGGTTAGACTAGAGTGAGCTTCAGCGTAACGCATGCTCGAGCAAGCATGTTCTAACACACAGGTGACTGGCCTACAAGAATTAACTGGTTTGCTCCTCCCCAGGACTAGATGGTTTAAAACACTGAATGAAGCCATTCAGGTGGGTTCTGAACAGCACCAATTTCAACACAGTTCAGAGTGCAACTCTGTCATCACACGCAGAACATTGTATGAGGTAGGGATGAACTGATTTCAGTGGGATGATGTTTCTACCTAAAGCTTCACCAAATTTAGGGATTGGAGCCCATCCATTTCCCTCTCCTAACCACGTAAATATTTGTCTCATGAAGCTCTGAATCTTCCTAGCGCTTGGACCTGGAGATGCTGGGTGACCACCCTTATACTTGCCTTATTTCTATAGTCTTTCTTTCAGTATACCCTACCAGACATTACCAAAGTCAGACCATCTGGATAGATGGAGCTTTGGTATGACACAATAGGGCCTCATTTTGTACTTTGTACTTTTAAATTTTATGTTCATCTTTTACAGAAGGTTATAGCATAGCCCACCTTGCCTTCATCATCCTCCAGCAAGATCTGTCCTGAGTCAGATTCCTTCACAACTGCCCCGATAGGCACATTAAATTCACTGTTTGGTTGAGTGTCCAGCCACACGTGATCACCCTGGGGAGAAAAAAGCTACTGTCAAGTACAGTGACATACTTGATGTCATGTAGCTCACAGGCAAACACCTCTTGGTCTTCCTTTTTTAGTGATTTGATTTCTTTAGCAGTGTTTAACAGGGTATGTTCTTACTGCTTGCAGGCAGTACATTCACAGACCTCTGAATTCTACTCCCAGCTCCATAGCTAATCTGGAACATGACTTCAGGCAAGTCATCAAACTCAGCTGTCTCCCAAGAAGAAATGAGGCAACACCTTTTCCAAGGACAGCAATAATGCAGCTCCACTACCTCTCAGAGGCTGGCTGGGGGCACAGTGAATGCTGGGGAACCATCTTGGCAGCTTCACATGAGCTATGATATTCTCTCAGAAGAGATTCTTGAGAACATAGACTTTACCAAGAAAACGAAAAACAAACAAACAGATGTAGAGATTGGATGCCTGGAAATGTAGAGGCCTCTGATGTGAGAATTTTTATATCATTTTTTATATTTTTTTTTTCCTGCTATAGCTGAAATGTGAGTGCATCCATGATCTCTCTTAGGAATAAAACCCAACATTCTTTATCCAGCCCAGTTCCTCTCTTCACATTTGTAGAGGCTTGGCAACACCTGGAAGCAAGTACTGGTCTTCTGTCCCTGGAGGAAGGCATGAGCCACAGCTGCCCTTTCCTAGGAATGAGCAGCATCTTGGTGTTGCCTGCACCAGTGTCCTGGTTATACTCCCCTACTCCAGGCCCTTGGGAACACTTTCTCTTGCTCCAGGCCCTAATACAGATTCAAAGAGAAAGATGGAATAAAAACTGAACAGAGTTGTAGATTGGTGGACTTTCTAGCTGTGTCTTGTCATATACAACTTTTGTTATATACCACAGCATTGATTGTCATAGTTTCAACATTTTTACCGAAAAAAAAATTTATTTTTCCTCTCAAAATGCTTTGTGGCTTACATTTAAAACCAAACAACCAGTGTAAATCATCTATAAACATTGCATGAGATTATGAAGAATGTTACAGACTAACAGCTCTCATTTGTGTTGAATAAAACTCCAGCGGTAACTTGTATGGTTTCAGTGCCACACCTTGTGACAGAGGTCACCTGCTGAACAAGAGCATTGCCTGCTGAGGCAAGACACCTCTGCTTCCCTTGTCTAGGCTGAAATTATTTTATACCTTGTTGATACTGGGTTATTGCTACTTTTCTTTTTGATTGAACCCTGATGGTAAGGTAATTTTCCCCTCTTTGTGCCTCAGGCTAATCACTCAATCAAAGCAAAGAGTAGGACTTACCTTTCTGAAAACCACCATTATGTTTCAGATCACTGTATGCAACCTGCATGCCAAGAACATAATGTTAGGCCAGAAAAGAGCTTTGATGAGAACAGACAGCAGGGTTTCCTTGCATAAAAATAACATCAAGATGCCTTAAAATAATTTTGTTAAAGCAGAAGAGATCATAGTAAGATACACCCAATGTAGAAACAACAGCACCATCTACACAAAGCAAAGAACCGGCAGCACTGGGGTGGTGCTCTGAGTTCTAGCACATAACCCTGGAGAAGCTCTCAGCTCTAAAGATTTCACTGTGCGCATTGTCATACCAAATAGTTCTCTCAGTCAAGTTCTAGGCACAATTATTGGCTGAACTTCAAGGTTGGTTCACTAATAAAAAGACCCCACAGTGCAATGTGATTTGATGCACAATAGAGTTACCTTTGGCTGGTCCATTGACCCAGCAGTTCAGTGACTATCCCAGAGACACAGGTTTAATTCCTAATTTCCTGAGCTGAGTTCCCTCAGACCCTCCAGCTTGAACCCACCACCAAACAGAAACGGAGGCCTAGAGTTCACCTTCCTTGGCTGGAATGGGAGGGATTTCAATCAAGGCATGAACAGCAAAATAAGGGACTGGAGGGAGCCACAATAAAATTCGGAACTCACTATCAAGAACATAACAGTCAAAATATCAGTGGCCAGAAATCTACAGCAGTGCTTTAATTAAGGGATGATGCAGTTTAGGCTGTCCTAACCAAGAAACTAAAGTCTTCAAAGCCACTTTCTGTCCCACAGACAGAGCTGGATCTTAGGAGTGATTCCATGCCTAGGATGATTTGCCAGCTGGTCCTTCATATTCTGTTATTTTTATGGCAAAGTCCTCATGTTCTTATTCAGGATTCAGAGACAGGACCTGCATATCAACTTCAACTCTGGGATGTTGCTGTGAGTGGTGCACGGTGGCACAGAAGCACGGTCCTTGGCAAACGGAGGCTAAAGATGGGCCACAGTCAGTGATTCACAACTGACAGGCACTTTTTCACCTGCACCAGAAACAAGAATATGGCAAAAGAGCAGAAATGTTGACCCCGAACAAGGAGAGAGTGGCAGATGCAAGCATGGAGACAGCCATACAGTGTCACATCAAAGGGACAGCTGGCTCCAGATCCGGGCTGACAGCAGCCAAGAGCGGACGTGTAGGGAAGAGATCCCATATAATCCCAGGATATGCAGTTCCAGCATTTAAAACGTTTATTCCCACAGAAGCTCTAAGTGGCCACCCCCTGCACCTGGTTGCATGGCCACTTCGTGGCCAAGCCTGGCTCTCTCTGCTGCTTTTCTTGACAAAGTAATGCTGCACCATAAACCAAATCACACCCCACAGGATGGGAATTTACCTCTCCAGAAGAAATCTTCACTCTGTGACTTTTGTAGCTTAGGTCCTTCTTTTTCATAAGCATTGGAGTAAGAAGGCAAAGGAAGGCGAAACTGGCCCTGCTGCCATTAAGTGCCAGTCCTCTGCTGCACAAAGGAGGAAATGACTGAAGGACGGTTATTTATTACAGGACTTTGCTCCCTGATCAGTGTACATGTCATTTCCAGGTCAGGTGTTCCAGTGAGCATGAAGGCTAATTCTTGCCTGGGTGAACCTTAAACTTCAATCTCTCCACTGGGCCTGTATCCTTTCAGATTTCTGGAAAGCACTCCCGGAAGAAAACCCTTTAGCACCTGGTCTTATGCTGCTCCAATATAACTGACTTCCCTGGAACTGTCTCTCACCCTGTTAGGTACGATGAAAATCAGACCCTCATCTCTTCATCAAAACCTCCCCATGGTTTTCCATAGCTCTTTTCTGCAAGAAAATGCCAATCAGTCTGTGTCCTGTGTGGTCTGTGTTTCACAGTACCTACAGGTCAGACCAAAATTAACTCATCGAATTTAACTGAAATTCATACACACCCCCATATAATGGGACAAAACATCCTGGTTTCACTATCATTAATTTATCTCTCAACAAACACTCTGTCCCTGTGTTCCAGAATCTAGGTGCATGTTAACTCCCTATTTTGTCCACTTCTGTGTTTCCAAAATAGGACAGGATGGCCAAGAGCTTTCCTCTTTCAGTTGGCTCCAAATGTACTCTCTGTGTCCTTCTTGCAAATCTGGTTAAATTCCAGTATGGGAAAGAAACAGAAGTGTAATACATCTGTAGAGAGGCAGATACAGGGTTTCTCCAGCCAAAGCAAGAACTCAGGAGTCAGGCGCATTCCAATCCTTATGATGAGCCCAAACAGTGAAGATGAGATTTTTTCCATGTACCCTAGCCCAGCCGTGTCACCTTCCTCCAGGGTCCTGTGCACAACACTGTGCACTAGTCTGTGTGCCCACTATTAAACATGCAAATGTAAATGTGCAATAATTGTGAGCATGTGCTAGTATACCTAATATCCTAATTCTTATTTTCTCGTTTCCTAGGTTCAATGTGGCTGCACTGCATGATGGGGCCCCTGCTGTAACTCCATGTCCAAATCACAAGTAAGTATTCAAGCATGGCAATAAGTAATTGGGAGCAGCATGTGTTTATCAACATCAAATATTGGTGTTTTAATGTCAGCCTCCTTACCCGAGCTTTTGTTTAAGTCTTACAGCAGCAGATACAGGTGCAGAAATAGAGTGTAGGCTATTCAGGGCTCAGAGACTTTCGGAGAGAAGCAGAAAGCCACAGAGAGCTTTGTTCAAGTTTCTAACTGCAAATCATTCCTACTAAAAGATTTTGCCTCAAAGTAGTTCTTTAGCAGATTTATTTTTGATACAGTTTTTAGAAGTCTATATGCTGTATGTGATTAAAAAAAATCCAAGTACTGATTTTATTAGGTAAAGGTCAAATACTGGCAAAGAAATCAAAGTACATACCTTTATACAACCAAGGCAGATATCTAAACCCAAAGCTTTTTGTGTAATTGGACAAAAAAATGCCATGCATATTCTTTCAGCAAACAAAACATACCTGCTGAAATTCCAAATGGAGCACTGTTTGTGGGCTGAGAATCTCATGCTAAAAATAACTACCTTGTTAACACTTGTGCCCAAGATGCAGTGCCTGTGCTACTTCAGAGAGAAGTACAGGATTTATGTCCTACAGAAACTGTATGAGATGGAATCATAGGGAAATCGAGGCCATCTGAAAGAAAAGTACAACTCATTGTACAGTTGAAATATGTACTGGAAGGGAGATTAATTTCCACAGTTGACATATTCAAGAGGCAGAAAATAAAAGCTGAGGGAGCAGGGACTTGATATACCAAGGGGAAGCAGCCAAGATGCTCTGTGCAGCACATGCAGCTCATGAGAGATGAGCAGGCTAAAGGTGCCTCCAGAGAAGGGCCTGTGAGTGCACAGGGGCAGCTCAGGTTTGGGCAGGCACTGAGCTGTGCAGACAGGGAAGGACAGGAGAGGAACTTGCCAGGAATGAGCAATGCGATGTACTGCTGAACACAGAGTTTGGTGAGGGACTGTGCAGGGCACAGGAACATTTGTAGTGGTAATTACGGGTAATCGGTAGCATGGTCTATGCTGATTAATTGTTGTAACCTTTCCTGTAAGCAAAGTGCTGAAGGTGAAGACTGTGAAGTCACATCTTAAGTAACAAAGCTCAAAAAATTATTAAGTATGTAGCAAGGCACTGGCACAGGCTGCCCGGAGAAGCTGTGGCTGCCCCATCCCTGGAAGTGTCCAAGGCCAGGTTGAACGGGGCTTGGAGCAACCTGGGCTAGTGGAAGGTACCCCTGCTATGGTGGAACAGGATGAGCTTTAAGGCCCCTTCCAATCCAAACCACTCCGTGATTCTATGATGAATGCTGCATTGAGAAAAGCGACAAAATAAAACTGGATGAACTCTGGTGAGTTTAATCCTGCTGTTGTTCAGAGCAATAGGTCTGTCCAGATAGACATGTGTTAACAAAACTGCCTCGTCCTGACACCTTCCTAATTAAGAGACTGATGTCAGGATCAAAGGGTTTAATTTGCACATGGCACTACCTTTCATATTTTCTCTCCAGCTAAATCAAAGTGGCCTTGTCATTTCTGCATCACCAAGTCCTGGATACCAGACATCATTTTATGTTAAACTACTTATTTCTCTGAGGTTTCTGAAGTGAGGTGGATCGGGTGTAACAATTTGCAATTTAAACTGTTCATTCAGCAGTCCTCCTGCCTACACTAACCTCCTTCCCTTCTCTAAGCAGATTTGTAGCTCTAAGTCACTGATGTCTGTTAACTCTGAAAGGCGCAGTGCAGGGAACAAAGCAAACTAAATAAGAAGTACATACCGGTAAAGGATTTCCAAGTGCATTGCATGGTTTTCTTGAGCATTCTGTTCCTCAGGGAAAGGCTTATTTCATTCCAGCCAGTTCATGCAGTTGCACAGCGAGGCAGATGGAGGGGCTCTGGGATCTGTGTCATTACACACCTTCACACACGCCAAGTGGGCGCTGCTTACGCTGCTTGGTAGAAGACAGGTCATTCTCCCCCACTGCGCAATCCCATTATCGTCTGATTGTCACTCCATCCTTCCTTTTGGGAAGCAGCCAGGATGGTATTACAAGAGTATATTACAGACTGCTATCTGCCAAGCTCTGGCTCATGAGGAACAAAGACATGTGCATGTTAGTGTGCACACGCATGTTACCTGCAGAATGAGGGTTGGGACGGATGCCCAGTTATTCAGCATTGATGAGGTGAGGTTGTTTCAGACACAGGTGCTCCCTCCCCTGTGTGGTGCACAAGCATGTCACAACTAGGTTAGGAGGCTTCATTTCAGAAAGATGGGCATTCATAACGATTAGGAAGGAACCTCTGTGCTTCCTTCCACTCTCAGTAAATGCACAAAATCTCTATTCTTTCATCAGTGCAGCCTCAGTGCAGCTGGAATTTGGGACAGTGGCTCACCATCGCTGCAGAACATGACACATATCTATAAAGGACTAATTTCCAAGGCAAATTATCATCATACTCTGATCCTCTTAAAATGTTAGTATGGGATAGATTTCTTTGTTTTCTAGGCAGCTTGGCACAATTTTCACATACCTTGGTACACATTATTCAACCTTTTTTTTTTGGTGTTAGTTTCTGATTATGTTTTCCCTTGTCCATTATTTTCTGTTACACTACTCCCAAGCTATTTCCTTATTCCTTTATTTGTTGTGTTGTAAAGTTGTCATCCTGCCTTCTATTTGGTCAGTTGTGTAAAGCCATTCCATTTCTTTATGGAAGCCAGAGAAGCGCAACGACAGGAGCCTCCCACCACATACTGGCACATGTGCCTGCTCCTTCCAGAAAATATCTCAGTGAAACCACACAGTGCAAAGACCTAAAAGCAGTGAGAATCCTATAGGAGCAGGTAAAAAGGACATGATACCATTAAGAGCATAGTCCTGAGGCCCAATTAAGGAACTTTGTGGCTATCTGGAAAAGACCAGTAGAGCTGTAAACAAAGAAACATTATCTATGTTTTATGTAAGCTGCTTTCAGGGAAAAAAAAAAAAGGTTTTCTGCGTTTTTGCTAAGAATTTAGGATTGTATCCGAGAAACATCTGACTCCACTGCCAATTTCTCCTTCTAAGTATTTCGCTGTAGAAGATGTTGAATAATGACTCAGTCCCGAGAGTTCAGCTGTGTTTAGCATACTACACTGAACTCCCTGCATGAAACTGTGCTTGCTGCTGGACGGAAAGTGTTAGTTAATAACAGCTTAACCTCTCTGCCATCCACTCCAAGGTGTCTCTAGTGCAGAAGAAATAGACTTTGCCCTGAATTCTCAACTTACTAAATTTTGATGACTCTGAACAAGAGTGTAGCATGCAGAATTATAAAAGTCACTGTTGTTCAGAAATACACCAAAGGACCCACACAGCAGTTTTTACACAAATACACATTGACCTGTATTTTCCTAGAAAATGAAGGTGTTGTATGACAAACCGAGGGGCAGGACACCAGCACCGTACACATTTATTAGACTCACCATTTTGAAATGCTGCATCAATGACAGCAGCCATTCGTAATGATCCTCGACTAGCATATCATGGGCGTGCCAAATTCTTGAGTAATGCAACTGTTCAGAGGATAGGGGCTATTGAAACAGAACACAACAACCCCCGAAGAATACGAGCATTGTTTTGCCCTGCCCATGTTTACTCCAGAAATCACCATCCCCCGGGAGCTCAGGGTGAACTTTCAGTCGATCCTTAAGGCTAAATCTGGAGGAACCACCCACACATGAACTAGATTGAACTGGAGCTTCAGCCAGGAAAGTCACACCTGAATTTGCTGAGAGAACCTGTCCTTCCTTTCCATGGCCATGTCGGGTCCCCTCCAGCCAGCTGCAAACACGAACATTACCAACCCCATTGCAGCATCAGAGCCCACTTGTGTGCGTGTGCCTGAGCTCTGGCTCTGCTTTGCCACCTTCTTGTAGAGATGCATGTTAATCCTGCTGACTTGGCTTGCAAAGAGCAGATAAATTTACCTATTATTTAAATGGCAAAACCTTTTCTGCTCTAGATGACACTCCGGATCTCCCACCCTTAATCACTGTGGGAAGCATTGCACTGGACGGGCCTTCGTCCGGTGGAAGGGAGATGTTGGGAACTCTGGTGTAGCTCAGGGCTGTGGTTCCGAGCAGCCATTAACAGTGTCAAGGGTTGGTTTGCTCTCCTGGAAATTCCCGCAGGGCGCAGACAAGGAAACACCTTTGCCAGGATCACAGCCACGTCACCCTGCAGCTGAGCACTGCCGTGGTCATCCAGGGGCTACAAATAGCCTTTTATCCTCCAAGGCTCCTTCAGTCTCGCCAGCGCTTCAGTTATCAAGCTGAAATCAAACTATATTCCGGGGGGGAGGCAAAAAGGAGAGGACAAAACCTCCCTCGGTTTGTTGTGGCTGAACCCGAGCCCACACGGCGGGGCCGGCTGTGAACGTGCAACGCCCCCTGGCGGCCGCTGCCCCGGGAGTCTCGCGAGACCCGGCGCGCCGTGCGCGCGGGGCGGGGGTGCCGCTGGCGGGGAGGCGCCATCTTGTTCCTGTGCGAGGCGGCGGGGCCGGGCCGGGCCCGCGCTGAGGGAGCGCCCGGGGCAGCGCCCGCCGCCACCGCGGGGCGCGGCATGGACACCCACTATTACGGCGGGGAGCAGTCAGGTAGCGGCGCGGGGCGTGGGACCCTCCGCGGAGGGCATCGGGCACGGCGGTGTGCGGGGGGACAGCCGCTGGGCCTTGGCCTGAGCGCAGCACTTTAATCGCTTCAATAGTCCGGTGTTTGGGCGGTGCATCAGTCGCTGCCCGCGTGGTATAGGAGGTTTTGTACGCTCTCCGGGGGTGTCTGGGGTGCTTTGTTCGGACAGCCCCGTTTTCCTGCCCCGTTAGAGCGGGAGCCCGCCCGGTTCCTGTGCGGTTCCTTTAAACGCTGCGTTTTACTTTCTTTTTTTAACCTTGGGATAGATGATGGAGGAGCTACTCCCGTGCAAGACGAGCGAGACTCAGGATCTGATGTGGAAGATGAAGGAAACGAGCAGCATTCTGGATCGGAGAATGGAAGTGTAGGGCACCATTCAGAGGTACTACGGGAGCTTTATCTAGATACAGTTTACTCTTCTCTGAGTTGTTTTTTGTTGTTGTTGAAAGTGGCATTCTCTCTTAGCTGAGACATACGTGTTTATTTAGTTCTTCTTAAGGGTCCCAACGGGGAAAACTTCACCTCCATAAAAAAACGTTGGATAGTCTCTTGACAAGTATGTCGGCTAGTGTTTTGGTTTTTTTCTTCTTAATTGTTATGATAGCACACAGTGTTCTGAACTTGAATAAGTTGTACTCGATTAGCTTCGATTTCACAAAGATAAAATTTTGGTGTTTGAAACTTTAAGCGATAGATTGTGAGGAATTCGAAGTTGTACCGGAAATTCTACACAGTGATGTAAAACCGCACGCTTTGGAGGTGTAGATTTCCTTGCCAGAGAATAAATGCTCTCCCAGCTTCCATGTCAGGTGGGGGCACTGGCTCTTGAGTCAGTCAGCTCTTTGTGCTGGTTTTCACCTTTCCATTCACAAAGGAGCAGGTGAGCATGTGGGGCAGGTTAAGATTCCTAAATGGGACCTGTTCTTCCTCTGAAGTGGTTCCCATTTGGAAGAGCATTCAGCATGGAAAGGCTTTGGTCCAGGGTTGTATCTGGGGCAGAGTCACTTCATTTGTGGATTGACTGTTTGGGCTGAGAAGAGACTGTGATAAAAGAGAAGGCTCCCTTTATACTTCTAGGACAGTTTGGGAGTTTAGAGTTAATTTTTAAGAATTGTTTGTGACTCACAATGGAGTTACATCAGGTCTTAGTCGGAAGGAATGATTCTGGCCTGTGAACTCAGGTCTTCTAGCCAGCAAAGTTATAGAGAACTTTTTGATACTCATAAAAACTGTAATCAAAGCCACTTCATAGTGTTGTGCGTATTTTACTGTATTTTATGTAAAGATCAGGATTACTCTGACTGGGTTTTCAGTGTTACACATTTTAGAAATTGCTTAAAATGCAACATAGGCTGATGTGAGAGAAGGCTTGACTCCACTGTGGCATAACTTGCAATCCTTTTCTTTTTCTTCTTTTTTTTCCCCCTGCCTTTATTGAATTCATATTTCCCTCAGAGTTAGAAACTGGATGAAGATTTTGTATTTGTATAAAATGGAAGTTCTTCCCATGTATTTGAACTTACCTGTAAAGCACATTTAGAATTTACTTTTTTTGAAAGGTGTTGATATTTACAAGGGAAGAAATAGATTTGGTGTGAGGCAGCATCTTCCATTGTGACAATTACAAATTCAGTGTGGCAGGAAACATATTTCTCAGCCTGGGAAAAATAACTATCTGTCAGGAAGGATTTAGTACTTCTGTTTTAATGAAAGAAAAGTGTGATGAGTGTGTGAAGAGTCAGGGTGCTGCTACGATAATATTAAACTTTTTCTGCTATGTACAAAAGCTTAATCATTGGTTCTTACTTTTCTACGCTTCTCTGAGATCTCAATTTTATTTACTGTGACAAGGAAGTTGACTATTGTTTACATCTGCACCATGTCTTTTTCAGATTTAGGTAAGCAGAAAGTACCAGTTATCGTTATTAACTGGTCCTCTTCATGTGCTGCATTATTTTAAGGGCTTTGGTCTGTGATGGTGGTTGAATATTCCTCTATAGATAAAATACTTCAGAAAGTCAATTAAAAGAAAAGAGCCAAGCTGAGCCACCTTTTTGACCAATACTAAACGTGAACCGTCAAACCTTAATGCTTTATTTGATTCAGCTCAAATCAAAATTTGAATATTTTGTTTTGCTATGAAGTCTTATTTTTTTCTTTCCCTGCATCAAGTTCACTTTGCACTCAAAAGGCAATAATGTGGAGCAGCCATCCCTGAAAGGAGTAGCTTTCAGTCATTTGTCATATTATTTAAATATTCTCTTATCTTATTTCTTCATCTTTAGGAGTATGTGGGAGAAATGACTCTCAAAGGTAATAAAACCTTTGAGACAGCCTAATCAGTTAAGTTTATTTAATTACTATTTTGTCTCTAATTTAGAACTCATATGTAAAGAACTGAAGTTTTAAAATTTCAAACTTTTCTTTCAGGTTCTTAACTTTAAAGAAAAGGGGAATCCTGAGGAATTACTTATGTAGGTCTCAGGTATGTGGGTTTTTCTTCTCCACAATTCTTTTCTGGCTTTCCTTCCCCCAATCCCACTTTATCTATAAATGTTCTCCTTGATGTCCTTACTGATTCTGCTTTAGACAATTAGAATTAGTTTTAGTACAGTAATGAATCTGAAATCATGTTTACAGTGTTTGTCCAAGTCAGGCTCACATGGAAATTTGTAATAACTTAGTTCTTACACTTCCACCGAGTTGCTGCAGTTTCATGAATTGAGTTCTGGTTAGACTGTGACTGTTAACAAACACAAATATGTGACACTTCTGAAAAAAGGAGGAACTTGCTGATCTGCCCATGATGGTTATGTAGGTCTTAGTTTAACACTCATCTTTCATGAGATTGTAGTGGATGGTTTCAATTTTGTTGAAGTTACTAAAATATCAAAGAAGTAGCTCTTAAAAGTGGCTGCATTTTGATCCAATGAACTGCTTGGTAGCTGAAATTTTTATGTAGAAGTGTAACACTGTAAATTTGATTTTGATGTATTCCTTATTTTATACTGTACTAAAGCCTCACATTATAGAACTCTTTCATTAAAAAAAATCAAGGACATCTCAATTAAAATGTTTATAGATAAAGAGGAGGAAGAAAAGAAAGCAAAGGAATTAGAGAAAAATGCAGTAGCAATTACCTGAGACCTACTCGGTTTTGAGGATGTCTGATCTTTCAATTAAGTGTTTGGAAAAGGAACACTAGAAAACTCAAAAATTACATACTTAATTTCTTTGAAAACACTTTTTTAGAGATGAACTAATGAATTTTAAAAGGGAAGGTGAGGACTGTCAAACATACCCAACAGTGTTTAGTCATTTTACTGTGAAGTTGGTACATTTTTTTATATCAATTATATTCCGAAACATGCGGATTCATTAATTGTATGCAGAAGCGTTTCACACTGTGGGCAGGTCTGGCCCTGTGGAGGGTCTCAGCCCTGCTGCAGAGGGGGCTCTGTGATGCTGGCTGGGGGCTCTGGGGCAGTGCTGCACTCACTGACACAGTGCTGCTGCCTGGCTCAGCCTTCCCCACCGGGCTAGGGGAGGTGGTGCCTGTATGCCCAGGGTGTGCAGCACCTCGGATGCTGCTGCTCCAGGTGGTCACACTGCAGCAGTTGAGCTGCTGTGAGCATTGGGTGACAGTGCCAGCTGTGTGTCTGCTCTGCCTCCCCGAACATCTTCATTCTCAGGAGTGATTGTCAGTTTGCAGTAACAGATTAAAGGTTTGGGATCTTGTAGTAATCTTCAGTAATAATGCTCTATAATTACAATGTCTTCTCACCAAGCTTTTGCATAAGAAGTTCTTTGTAATTTAGTGATTAATTCTGGACAGATGCATATATAACCTGCAGCCACACTTCTGACCTTAGAAATATTAAGGATCATTACTGATTCTAGTTGGTTCTTAATTTTGTTTGTTCACAAAAGAATTTTTAAACTGGATGCTGGGAAGGTGATGATCCTAGTATCTTAAAGAGTAGTATTTTTATTAATTTCCGTGGGTTCATTTAGCAAAATCTTTTATTACTGCTGACAAAATTATCATTACTATTCAGCATTAACCATCTGACATTGAGAGAAGACAGACAAACCTACAAAAAATAAAATGGTAGAAAAACAAGGATTCAATAATTTTTGTTACTGTAGATACCAATTTCATTTCAGTGTTTCTCAATGACCTTACCTGTAACTGCTGTGGAATCTGCTTTCTGTTCTGTTTGCAGCTGCAGTTTTCTTTAAGTATTACAGTCAGGGAAGATCCGCCACATGCACCTGTGATTGGTTTATGTGGGACATACTAGGAGAGGGCAATCAAAGTGACTTTTTGGTAAGGGAAAAAAAATAGTGGGTAACAAGCTGAGAGCAGTTGAGTGTACATCCTCAATTCTGTCACTTCCTAATATTAACATTCTTTAAAATTCCAGATTCAGGTTTTAACAGAACCGTGTTTCCTTTCTGTGACGAGAAATAAGAACTACTGGATACAAACGATTCAAAAGATGCATCGTTTAGAGACAGGAACAAGCAGCAGAGAGAAAACAACTCAGATTGTCACCGCAGCTGTTTGTAGTTAGCATTAAGTAACATGGAAATAGTGAAGTAGTATTTAAAGCACATCTTTTAAAATTGCGTAATCCTGGGATTTTTTTCATTGTTCAGTAACTTTGTTAGTCATTCTGCAGTAATTTAGAAGATCTTTATCAAGTGCTGGCCAAGGGAATAAATATATAAAGTCCAAAGTCTTAAAAAGCAATGCTCTTTGCCACTTAGAATAATTATGGAGGAAGTAGTTCCTAAAAGCCATTGAAATTAATTTTATTTAAAATTCTTCCTTCATCATGCATTTTAAAGATTATTAGTATTTTTTGTTGTAGGTGTAGGATAGCTACACCTACTTTTTTTTATGGCTCTGAATGTGGGAGTAGAATAACTACAGAAAATAAAAGTAGATAGAATGTCTGTTTCCAAGGAAATTTGGAAGATTTGGAAACTCCAGGGCATACAGGTCTTAAAGCATCTCCTAGGAAAATACTCAGTTTGCAAGTAGAAAAAGTTTATAGCTGAGACAAAATGACTGAGGTAAGCCTGGCTGAGGCTTTGAGTTGAGTATGCAGAAGAGAAGTTCCTTGTACAATGTTGTTGTTTTCAGCTGAAAACAGGATTATGGTGAGAGTAGCTATGAGAGCTGAGTTAATGGAGTGAGTGTTCAAGAATCTAATTTTATATTCTCAGGTAAATGCAAGTGAGATTTTTTTTTCCAAGTAGAAATTAGGTGTTGGAAAGATAGAAGGTGATGCTGTAAGTGACTGTATATTTAGCAAGATGGCTTGTGAGAGGTTCTCCTAAAAATGGAGCGTGTGGCTCAGTGTTTTTTGCTGTGTAGAAAAGTCAAAGGATTGTTTCAGTTCTAAAGTTGTCAGATGGGTGTGTTTGTGCATGGTTATCTTGGGTGTCTGGATAAGCATGGGAGCTGTCAGCATAGGGAAGTGTTGAATCTGTTCTTGCGCATAGAAACACGAAACTTGTTAGCAATAATACTCTGAAAGGTCTGATTAAAACTTTATTCCTGTTTTTTGGTAGGCTTTTCGTCTTCACTTGTTCTTAAATAGGTTTCCTGGACAAAGAAGAAACAGGCGCTAGCTTCACTTGGAGTGTAACGCATGTGCTGTTTCAGTAAGATGTATTTCACACAGAAAACATCTCTTTGAGATCTTCAGGAAAATAAAATGACAAATGCAGGATACTCTTTCTTGCTTTATTTCTGGAAATGTCAACTAAACCACTTTGAAGGCCTGACCTATTAAAAGTATTAAGCCTTTACCCTTGAGTATTTGGAAGCTTCTTAGACATGCTTAAAGTGTTCTATGAATTCTGTTACCGTTTTCAAAATACCATGGAGCTGCAGGATGGACATACTTCCATTGATCTCTTAATACTTTTCTTGATGTAAAGTATTTGATGGTCTTTTGCTGCAAATTGTCTAATTATTTCTACACAGAAATTATTTCAGTTTGCAGCACCTTGGGTAATCAAATTGCAGGAAGGACAAGCAAAAATTCAGAACATTTTTTCTTTAATTTTTAAGGTGTTTTTGCTTAGTTGCCTGAGATTATTTTTTATGTTTCAGAATGAACACAGTGATGGAGAAGATGATGGGCAAGTGGGAGATCCTCATATGACAGACTCTGAAAATGAAGATATCCCAAGGCAAAAAGACAGTGACTCAGATAATGAGGAGCCCCCAAATCACAATGTAAGTGATTCAGAAAATGAAGCAACGCGTGGAGGGAAAGACAGTGATTCTGATGCTGAGGACCATCCAAACCGGCATTTAAGTGACTCTGAAAATGAAGAGGCCTTAAATCATCGAGTGAGTGACTCTGACAATGGAGAACCTCCCAGGGATCACAGCAGTGATTTTGAAAATGAGGAATCACACAAGCAGCCAGCCAGCGACTCCGAGAGCGAGGAGCTCCAGAAGCAGCCAGCCAGCGACTCTGAGAGTGAAGAGCTCCAGAAGCAGCCAGCCAGTGACTCAGAGAGTGAGGATGTCTCCAGACACAAGCAGATAGAGTCTGAGGATAGTGATGGGGAGGACAGGAAGGAAGAGGTGCAGAATGACTCTCATCATTCAGATAATGAACATGTAAGGAAAGGATTTCGGGGCTCTGACAGTGAAGACGAACCTCCTAAGAGACATAAAATATCAGACAGTGATGAAGATGAGAAAGAGGAAGAAAAGATGGTGAAGAGGAAAACAGCCATCCTTTCTGACAGTGAGGATGACAGTGAGAAAACACGTAAGAAACTATACTGTGAAAACGTGCTGTGACAGGCAGTGGTGTGAAAGTTAAATTGTTGCTTTTATGTGAATAAAGCATCTAAGTGAGAAACCATAAATCAGATTTGGTTTTGGAGCAGAACTGCAATTTGTAGAGGCTGTTGTTCTAATTGCTTTGCCATGTGAATGTGTATCTAATACTTCTGAGTAATAAGTAGGTCTAACAGAAGACTGTAGGGATCTTACTGGCATCTGTTGACATGATAGTTTGTTATTTATCTACTTTGTTGCTGTTTCTCTAGTAATTTTTTCCTGTGGGGGTTTTTTTCATATACTGGGGATGAGAAATTTGAAATTACAATTCTTTTATGGATAGATGTAGTGTATGGAACGTCCAGTTGCTGATTTAATAAAACACTTCGGAATGGATATGCTTTTTAAGAAATGGCAATGGTCTGGTGTAGGAAGACTAGTCAGAGAATAGTTTGAGAGTAACAGTTGTCCCCTCTGTTACTGGGACATGTAGTAATGCTCCTTTCTGCTGGCAGCTGCAAAAAAGGTACGAATCCTTTCTGATGTTGAAGAATCAGATAGTGATGCTGCTTCAGAGAAATCTGACAAAAGGAAGAAAAATGTTGTATCTGATAGTGAGGAGGAGGACGAAGAAGAAGAAGGAAAAGAGAATGCTGGGAAGAAAAAAGAGAAAGATCTGTTTGGCAGTGACAGTGAATCTGGAAATGAACAAGAGTAAGTGTGAAAGAATATGAATTCTTTTGGGGTTGCAGACTGTGGGAGTGATGGTGAATGGAAAATGGATAAATCCCAACCAGAGAATGACTGTCCACCTTCATTGATAGCGTGCAGAGGAAGGTCGGTAGTAGGAGACAGAATGAAAGGGGGATCTTCACACAGTCTTTAGAGATTTTGCAGAAAAGGCAGATCTCATTATTGCAGGCCAAATAGATAAATGTTGCTGTTACCTTCACAGGAACCTGATCGCAGATATATTTGGAGAATCTGGTGATGAGGAAGAGGAGGAATTTACGGTAAGTATTATTGTGGATGTCTCATGCTCACTTGCTAGATCTGAAGCGAATGTATGCTGCATCAGGTCAGTTTTGTATCTGCCAGACTCACTGGGGTAGTCTTTGGGTTAAATAGCATTTACAGCTCATCTTCTGGGAGAGTTGTTGGTGTGACAGTAGTCACAGGGGAAACTGAAAAGACTGTTCCATCTTGCTAGATCCTCTGAAGACTTACCTGAAGCTTTTTTAGTGTCAGTGTCAGGTACCTGTGTGCATGCTCAATCCTGATCCATACACTGATTTGCACTGTCTTTACCCATCAGGGTTTTAACCAGGAGGATTTGGAGGAAGAGAGAGGTGATGGAGACATGAAGGAGACAGCAGATGAATCGGACTCTGATGATAACATCAAAAGAGGGAAGCAGTAAGTCAACGTGTTACATATTCCTTTCTTAATGCCAGATTTTGGTGAAAGGGTATTGTGGACCCTGGATATTACAGGTGTGCACATGTTGGGTATTACAGCAAGGTCTGAGGGCCTCTGGGAGCCATTGGAGCCCTTTTCTAGTTTTGCATTTTGCATACTAAGGGTAACTAATTATCTCACAGGGACCTTGAGACACAGTGTTTGTACACTACAGAAACACAAAGTTATTTCCTACGGAGGACCATCAGCAAACGCTGTGCTTGTGTTTCAGCATGGACTTCATGTCAGATTTCGACATGATGCTGCAGCGCAAGAAGAGCATGAGCGGCAAGCGCAGGCGGAACCGCGACGGGGGAACGTTCATCAGTGACGCAGATGACGTGGTCAGTGCCATGATTGTGAAGATGAATGAAGCTGCTGAGGTGAGTTTTCCAGGCTCCAAAGACACCTTAAAATTCAGTTCCCTTCTATGGGCAAATCTTGCGATTAATAAGATACAAAAATCTAGCTTGTATTCAGCAGGACTAATCTGTACACTATGGAAAGCTTCCAATGTCTATATAAAAATTTAAATGTTATTTTCCTGTTCTGAATTAAAAGATTTAATCTGTTGAAATTTTGATAAAATACTGATTTTAAAAATTAAAATTAGTTAAATTGCTAAATTTTGGTCCGCTGAGATCACCTTCTATCAAAAGGGATATATAGGTGCTCTATAAACTACCTAGAAGTATATTAAATACTGAGAAAGGGAATGTGCTTGAATTCCATTATACCATTGCTGGCATGCGTCATACTTTGGTATTTGTTCCTGAGAAGAGCCCTTTTCCAAACTGTTTGAATAACAGTGCTGTGGTAACGATGTCAGAGGAACAGATTCGTGGGACATTCTGTCTTGGCAGCCTGCCTTTTTCAAGGAGAAATGTTTTAATATGTTGCTGTGGAAGGTTTATTGGGATCTTGCCTTTTGTCAGGTGTCTTCTGTTTTGTTGCAGTAGCAATCAAATGAATAAACAGCACAGCAAAACGCATTAAAACCAATTGAGGGACATACAGGACTTTAGAAGGAGGAGCTTTACAAATAGCAAAACCAAAATAAATCTTCTTGAGAACGAGATCAGAAGGATAATGAGTTCAGAAAGATGGGGAGAGTAACAAAGCAATCTGGAAGGCAACTGAAACTTCCTTGGGCTTGACAGGAAAGCCTTTCTTGGACAAGATGACAGCCAGATGTTTCAAATGAGGTGGTAGAGTTTGAAATAAAGGGGCAGGAAGAGAGAAGAGATGCATTAGAAGAATCTTCTCCCTTGCAATAAAACAAACATTGCACAGAAAGAGCCTTCAGTGGATTGGGATGAGTGGAAAGGAATTACCACAAGCTGGACAGAAATCTGTTAATTGCATTTTTGATATGGGAGACAAGTACTGAACAGATAGTGACAGTCAGGCCTTGGATTAAAGTAATTTTGAAATTACAGAGGTGAAAATTACATGCTCTTCCTTCCCATTGTTCTGGTTAGCTATTTTTCTGTTTTTCAGATGAGGCTTTACTAACAAAGTTTTGAGTTACCTGTGCACAGCATAGAGGACCTCCAGTTATTGTAGTCAATCTAAGTCGTGAAGTGGAAAAAAAATGTAAATTTAGAGGCACTCTCCTAATGTGATGCTTTTGTTTTATTGACTAAAGTGATGACCCTTTCTTCAGAGAAATTATTGCATAATTGATTGTGAGCTGTGGGATGGTGGGGCAGGGGACAAAGTTAGTGTAATCCCTCCGAAGTTGCACTTCTAGCTTAATAGACTAGTCTTTTTCTTGTAAGTGTTGCAAAGAATGAGAGTTGCTGATTTCTTTCTTCGATTAACTTGTGCTGATTCTTCAACTCTCTACAGGAGGATCGTCAGCTGAATACACAAAAGAAACCAGCACTAAAGAAATTAACTTTGCTACCAACTGTAGTTATGCATCTTAAAAAGTGAGTTGTCATTCTTTCAGATAAGTGTAACCTTGGAGAATTGTCAGAATTTGTAAGATTTCATGGAGTTACACTACAGCTGTACTGAATATGGAGTAAAACACTTCTTTTTATTCCAAGTAAATGCTGAAGCTAGGTAACCTCAAAAACATAAAATTATACATAATATTCCCTCTTAATTTAAAATGAAACAAACTGAAATGCACTATTTTCCTGAAGGAACATCGCATCTTAAGATTTTGCTATATTACATGACTTCGGGGCTTCTCTTTAAACCTTTTAGGCAGGATCTCAAAGAAACTTTCATCGATAGTGGTGTTATGTCTGCCATCAAAGAGTGGCTTTCTCCTCTTCCAGACCGAAGTCTGCCAGCACTAAAGATAAGGGAGGAGCTTCTGAAGATCCTGCAAGAGGTTTGGAACTGACTTCTAACCATATTTGATTTGTGGCTTCTCCGTGGTTTTCCAGTCATGTGCTTTAGGGAAATGTTTGGTGATAAATGAACTGCAGCTGCTACCAATGGGCTGTGCAGTGAAACACACAGGGAAGCAACCTGCGTGTTTCACAACAGTTGTGAAAAAGAATTTAGATTGTTTGGCCCTGCCTGCCTGTTTGAGGTTTATATGCAGATTTAAGAGTTATTTGCTGTGCATCCCTGAATTTTCTTTCCTTGTGGTCCCTTCTCTTTTCCAGTCTGTTAAAATGTGCAGTGCACAGGAAGGCCTCTCACACTCAGTGTAGGCTTTCAGTGTCTGTAGCTAAGCTGATTGCTTGAGTGTCTTTGCCACGTAATTTTTTGTCTTTATAGAATGAATGATTTGAAGGCAGTAGCACAGTTTTGGGCTAATATAAGCTAAAGAGCATTCGGAGCAAAAAGTTCTAGAAAGCTACTTAATTTTGTGTATAAACCCAAGAATGTTAAGGCAAGTTTCTAGATTTAGGTGTTTGATACTTTAAACAATTCCTAGTGGGGCAATGAAAAACATTAATTTTTCCAAGCCTATTTAAGTGAAAGGTGAGTTTTGGTCTTTTTGCAAAGTTCAGTGACACCGTTAATGTTCAGACATAGTTTATTGCTATTTTCTGACTTTTCCTTTACTCTGCAGCTGCCCAGTGTGAGCCAAGAGACCCTGAAGCACAGCGGCATTGGACGGGCTGTGATGTACCTGTACAAACACCCCAAGGAGTCGAGACCCAACAAGGACATGGCTGGGAAGCTGATCAGTACGTAAACCTGCCTGCGCCTTGCTGGGATTCCACTAATGATGAATGGAACTTCTGCATCAGTTTCTGATGCACTACTGTTGTCTGTAGAATAGATTCTGGAATGTAGGAGCCTCACTGATCTGTTCCATCACTTTGTAGAACTCTTAACAAACACTGTTACATTAACTTCTGCATGCACCTGTTTCATTCTTGTCTTAAACCAGAGGATGGAATTTGTTTTGCCCCTGTTCTCTCTTGGCTTATTGTCCAGATCTTGTGTATATGCTGCAAAGGCAGGAAGGTGCTGCCAGAGGACTGTTTATTCCATGGACTTTAGAGAGAACTCGGCTGACTGAATGTTTTCTACTCAGCCAGCTGCACTCCATATGGAGTGCATTCCATCCAGAATGGCTGCGGGCTGACGATAAACTTACGTTCTTTAGGAACTTTTCTGCAGATTTCTGAAATAGCATTCCTGTGGTGTGCAGGAGCAACTGACACTGAGTATTCTGAGAGCTTGGAGACATTCTAAAAGAGCAGGCAACAGACTTTGGGGATGAAAGCTCCTGCTGTCTGTTCACAAGGCTAGTTTTCCATTAAATACTAAGGGCTCAAAAATCATTCGGTTGAAAGGAAGTGTAAATACTTGCCACAAACTTTCAAAGCTGTACTTTATCACCAGAGTGGTTTGAGAGAAACAAAGGCCTGGTCTTTGTTAACTAATTATTTTTTTAATAGATGAATGGTCTCGACCCATCTTTGGCCTTACCTCAAACTACAAAGGCATGACCAGAGAAGAGAGGGAACAGAGAGATTTGGAACAGATGCCTCATCGAAGGAAATTGAGCAGGTAGGAGTAGCAGGCAGAAACATGAAATCCTTCTTTCTAAGATTCCATCAAGAGAAACCAAGTGGCGTGTAAATACTAAAGGAAACAAAAGGGTAGTGAGTTATGGCCTCTCTTTTAACGCACTTGATTGTCTTTTAAAATTTCTTTCTCTTTGTATACACGCCTATAAATATTTTTCTTGCAGCTCTGGTGGTCAGACTCCCCGCAGGGACCTGGAGAAGGTGTTAACAGGAGAGGAAAAGTAGGTTGAAATTTTTTATATNGTAATTTGGTGGCACTACCACTGTGGAACTTCTGTAGAGGTTTTAGAGGCAATGGTATATGCAGTGTGTTTCAGAGGAGAGCACACTGGGTGGCTTTACTTTCTGGATAAGATTTGTCCATAACAGTCACATCCTTTTTTTCCATAGAGCTCTCAGGCCCGGGGACCCTGGGTTCTGTGCCCGTGCGAGGGTGCCAATGCCCTCCAACAAAGACTATGTGGTCAGACCCAAGTGGAATGTGGAGATGGAATCCTCCAGGGTAAGCACTGGCAGTGTCCTGATGATTGTTCCTAAACCTGGGGTTCTGTCACTGGCTCGCCATGTTTACTGTACAGGATGGGAGTTCTTTTAAGGGCAGCTTCTAGTGAGTATGGACAGTAACTTCTCCCGTAAGTAGGCTGCTCTAAGCTCATCACATGTTTTCACAGGAAAACATCTTCTGTTACCAAAAAAAAGATTTTTTAGTTAACTTTTCTAGAATTCCTCTCTCAGGTGAGAATCTGATTTATGGACCTCTTGCTTTAAAGCATTTTGAACTAAAGCTGCAGTTGAGTACTTGTGTCACTGCACTGATGTTTTTATACCTCTCCCACCTTTTGTATCATGTTCTGATAATGTTCCAGTTCGGGAAACCTTCGAGGTTTTGGTAAACATGAACAGCTTCAGTGGAGGCCTTTGTGTTGCTTTATGTGTTCATCCATCTACTCATATAGTTTCATTTAAAAGGGGTATACGTGGTAGAATATGTGTAAATGGAAGAAGTAACAATTGCTGTGCTGTCTGCTGTTCTCTCTCCTTCTGTCCATTAATTGAGATGTTGTTTCTAGCCCGGGACTATTAAGAGAGGTATTAGTCGCTTGGAAAAGCACAAGAGACGGTTTGCTGAACAGAAACGACTCAGCAAAGTGCATCGGGCCATCAAGTTCAGCATTGAAGGCAACAGGATGCCCCTGTAGCCATACCACTGCCTTCCCAAGTTGGAGAGGTATCCCTCGAGGGAGGTGTGAACAGTGCATGTGCTCCAGCTGTTGGCAGTTTGCACATGCAGGACAGGAGTGTGTACGCCCTAACTTAAACGTGGAAAATTCTCCTTGAATTCTCTCGTGTCTGTTCTGTGACCTACAAGGGAACTTGTACAGGAGAAAACAGGCTCTAGCACATAACATCTGCCACGGCTCCTGCCTGCACAGCTTCAGGGTACCCGAATGACAGGAGTTCAGTGAAAATACCCGTGCTCAAAACCAGCTTTGCACCACCTGTGGTTTTGAATGCTGTTCTGACACAATTAGGTTTTCCAGGTTCACCTGAAGCGACACACGGGAATTCTTAGCCCTTGGTACAGGACCTCATGTCACTGCATGCCGGCGTCTGCGGCTGACCTCTGGCTGGGGCGCAGTGAGGTGTTTTCACACCTGCTTGTTCAAGGAAGTAGAATGATGTGAGACAATAGGGGTGGTTGATGGGAGGTACAGAATGAGACCGGGGGAGAAGAATCCTCTGCTGTGAGTGTGGGTTGGGAGAACATGCATCAGTCTGGGAATTGTTTTGACAATTCCTGGTCTGCATTTCAGTGCTGTGAGCAGGGCTGCCACAAGCTAACAGTGACAGGAAGAGGTGAGCACAAGTCATAGATAACTGTTGAGTTTAAGTGTCATATTTATTTGTTTTTAAAAAAATATTTTCTTAAACATCACTGTGAAATTTTAGCTATAATTTCAATGAATAGTGAACAGTTTTATGAATAAAGCTTATTTAAAATCAGCGTGGCAGGAGCACCTTCCTTAGCCATGGGAACAAGTTTCTAATGGATGTATTTTTCAGATACTAAGTAGCATGTTCTGGATATCACTGTTTCTCCCAAACTTAAAGGTGTCATGTTTCCATCACTTACTGTTTCTGTTGTCTAGTTACGGAAAATTGCCTTCTAGGAAGCACTGGCTATGGCTTGGAAGGTCCTTGCTGTTTTGTCTTCAGTGGTGTGTCAGCACAGCATCACTCTATTAATCTGTGTGGAATAACTGTTGCGCCACCTGGTTTTCATTTGCAGTTCAAATACAGAGATGAAATGCAATAACTTCTAATAGCTTGTATGTCAGCTTAGGCATTTCTTTTTGCTACCCTCTACACTGCCTTTGTCCAGTAATCCCTTGCTTTCTAAATACTAATCCCTGACCTTTAAAATAAATGGCAGTATGGAATTGATGTGTCAGCCTTAGTCACAGTGTTATCAGTGTCTGACTCTCCTACAGGAAGCCCCAGAGGGGTGACACTGGTGCACTGTGGTTCTGACACAGCTCCAGCCCATAGATACAAAACTTCCAAACTACACAGTGATTGACCCTGCACTGTGATGGCTGTGAGTGCCACTGGCTCCACCTGGGCCCTGCATGTACTGGGGGAAGCATTTTCCCCCGCTGGGAAGAGGACAGCCTAGCTGGGCCCAGGGGCTCCCCCAGCTCCTTGCCCAGGTGCAGCCTCACATGTGCTGCTTGCCTTGGACCTCTGGGGTGTCTGCTTTTTTTCAGTGGTAATTATTAGTTTTATTTTTAAGTTCCAGGGGACCTCTAAGAAAGGGGTGAGTCGACTGGACAAACAGATGCGGAAATTCACAGATATCAGGAAAAAAAGCAGATCGGCCCATGCAGTGAAAATCAGCATTGAGGGCAATAAGATGCCATTGTGACCCTTCACAGAATGCCCCATGAGCTCTGCTGTAAGACAATACACCCACAGACTCTTTGGAGACCTTTAAATTTTTTAACTTGTTTGGGGTGGGTTTGGTTTTTTGGTTTGTTTTTAAATGAATCCTTAAATTGTTGGTTCAGGTTCTGGTAGAAGATGTTGTCTGAGGACTGTGAATATGGGGACTCCTTTCTCCTGATTGTATTTAAACTGGCCCTGTTGTGTCCTGTGTACAGATCATGTATTTGTTGTATTGCAACACTTTAAAAAATAAAACATCTTCTGGGTTTTTTTGGGAGGGGACTGCCTGTTTATTGCTAAGAAGAAGGTACACACAGGCCACCTGGGATGTGGAAAAACTGAGTGGTTAATTTTTTGTTTACTTGTGTCCATTTTCTCTTTATTCACTGCTTTATTAATCAGTTGTTATATCTTTGGAGATCTGCATCTATTGCTTTGGATTTAGAAATATTGACCTTCTTCCATGCAAAAAGATTTTTTTCATGAAGACTAATGTAAAGTTCAGGAGAAAGCCAGATTGACCACTTAAAATTCCAGCATCTTTCAGGTAAAATGTTGCTGTAGCTTGCCAGTGACTTTGCAAAAGTTTATTTTACCAGTGGGAAGGAGAACGTTCTTGTGTTGGGGGGATAATGCTGGTTCTTTGTTCTTGCTGCTACAGAATGACAACAGAGTAACATCTGGTACTGTGGCTTCTTTGCCTCTACCGCTGAAAACAGCTGTCTGTATTGAGCTTGCCTCCAAGAAGAGGACTCTTGCACAGGTAATTGGCAGCTGGTATTTTTTCAGTAAAGAAGTCACCTTTGTGCTGGAGGAGCAGACCCTGTTTGCTGTGATGAGTAGTCTGTAATTCCGGGGATCCTGGTGTTGGCTGAGTTACTGCTGGGACCAGCCATGGAGAGATGGCAAGTGTGTGGAGGGTCACATGTTAAAATTGCCCCTGTGAGAGTGGAGGGAGTGACAGTGCCATAGGGTGTGCTGGGACACCAGCTTGAAGTGAGAACTGAAGGAGGACACCTGTGCTGGCTGGGGCACTGAAGAGCTCTGCTCCTGCTTTCTCCAGGTATGTGTATAATGCAGTAACCACCTCAGGTGTGTGTTTTTAGTGTGCTTGAACCCTTCAGGGGTTTACAGTTTGGGGTTTCTTTTCGTTTTAATTAATTTCTTGAAAGCCAGGACACTGTTTACTGCCATAGTGGCAGGCAGTGAAAAATAAAAACTCTGACAACTGAAACTGAAAACTCTGTGAAAAATGTGAGCTATGTAGACCTTTCAGAGCCAGAGTCTGGCCTGGAGGGTTCAGGGGTTAGAATGGATTCTTTTTTCATGCCCCAACTTGTTTTGTAGTTCTGGTGCTACAGTCTGGTCCTGCAGTTATGGGGGGTGCTGGGGGCTACTTCTAAATCCTAAGAGACATTTCCCTGAAGTACTGAACCTGGTGGTCTTGTGCAATGCCTAATACAAATTCTTCCAATCAAAACTAATTGTAATAGCTCAGCACTGCTTGTTCTCTGAGGACAACAAAGGTTCTGTTGTGGAACAGTAAGAACGGACTTTCACGAGTGCTGGGGGTTTGTAATCATAATGTCATAGTCAATTGTAAGAAAGGGTCACAAAATCAAGACTTCTTTTGACATGAAACACAAAGATCAACTGTTCAGAATTCTACCACAAAATCCTTTTATGCTCCTGCACTTGGTAGGTTCCTGATTGGTTTATACACAATTCCATACAGACACTGGTTTTTGTACTGGAAAACATCTATAATTTAGTAAACTGAATTGTATTCGAGGTTGTACTTGCTGCCAGAACTTCAGAGCTCCCTCCCTGTGTTCAGCACTGTCTTGTGATGGACACTGTTAGCACAACTGCACTTCCTTCGGTGAGCACTGAATTCACACAGGGCTGTGGGCCTGTCTGTGGTAACATGGAAAGTGCTTGCTTTCTCTAAAACAAATCTTTCCGATTCACATTAAGAAGTGCTATCTCCTCCTTTGTTACTTGCAGATAGTTCTTTATTATACACAAGGACTTTACTCAGCAATACTTAAATGAGCAATTTATGCATTTCAAAATTTCTTTGAGGGTAAGTTGATTTTACACCATTAAGGATGGGAGCAGGCATAGTGTCATATGCTGAAACACTGTAATAATGGAATTGCTCCTGTTCTTAGAGGTGGTATTAAGAAAAGTCAATGGAAAAGTTTTCCGAATCTGCTACACTTTCAACCACCTCTTTGATCCAGGGGACGTAGTTGGATACTCTGGTGTACACGCCGTATTTCCCTTGCTCGGCACAGCCCTCGCCCCAGCTGACGATGCCCAGAAGGAACCAGGTATTGTGGTGGGACACAGTGAAGGGCCCCCCGCTGTCGCCCTTGCAGGCATCGGCCGCAGCAGTGCTGTGCCCCGCGCAGAACATGCTGTCGGTGAGCAGCCTGTCCATGGCCTGCTGGCAGCGCTCCAGGCCCACGATGGGCAGCCGCACCTTCATGAGGAAGCGCAGGGTGGAGCCCCTCTCGTGTGTGGCTCCCCAGCCGCTGACCATCCCCACTGTCCCCTCTTGGGAGAGCAGCGCAGCCAGGTTAGGGCTGGGCAGACAGATGGGAATCACATACTCGTTCAAAACAGCAGCACTGCTCAAGTAGAGCAGGGCAATGTCACCGTTGTAGTTGTTGGAATTGTAATGTGGGTGCGTCCAGCTCCGTTCCACAGCGATCTTCTGTTCCTTGAATTCTCTCTGGTATTTGTCAAAGTCTCCTGCACTCAGGACAAGTTAAAACGTTAAGTAAACTGAACAGCCTCAGTGATATTGTCACAGGGAACAGGAAGGATAAGGGGTTATAATGCTTTGATCTTTTGTTCCAAGGCAGCACAGCCCAAACCAAATCCTGCTTGTGACAATGATTTCTGATGCTGCAGCTGTGATCCTGCAGTCCAAACTATCCAGGTGCCCTTTAGAGGCAGGACAGAGCTGGAGCCTGGATGCTGACACACCAACAGAGATTATTTTTTTCCCATAAATACTGTCAGTCATTTTTAGTAAGCACTTGTGTCTAAACTTCCATGTTTTCCCCTCAGGAACGTGATGTCAGCATTAAGCTGGAGCTGGATCTAAGACTGGAGAATTGTTTCCTGTCAGGTGCCCAGTGCTGCAACACTGTTTGCTCCTCCTACACCTTCCTCTCCGCAAGGGTTCAAGCACAAAATTGTATTTGCAGCATTCCTGCTGCAAAGAGTCCAGTTCCTGTGGCTAAGCTGGCAACGGCTTTATGTTCTGAGGCAGTGACAGGCTTAGTGGAAGAGGCAGCACAGGAGGAAACTTAAGGCTAATTGAAACCCAAAATGGCCTTGAGTGCAGACTGTCACCTGCAGGAACTCTTCATCCTGAAGTGTCCCTGAGATGGTGCACAGTCTCTGTGCACAGTGAGTTTGCCAAAATGGGTCTGTGCTTTATGCTCCCAGGTTCTCAGTGAAAACAGAAGGGCCCAGCTGCAGCCCCTCAGGACTTGCATGGTGCAAAGGCCATGACACGTTCCCTAAATCCCAGAGAGGCTGGGCCTGGCTCAGCCGTGCCTTGCTGTGTCACACAAAGCCCAGCTGCAGCCAGAGGTGCCCTGTGCTCACCCAGGGTGACGTGCTGGGGGCTGACGAGGTCGAGGCAGTGCGCGGCCGTGAGCACCCAGCGCTGGCCGATGAGGCTCCCGCCGCAGAATCCAACGTCCCGGCTGTTCCGTAGCAGCACCTGCGGGAGGGAAGAGGCAGAACCCAGCAGCAGGGCGGGGCCAGGCTCTTGCACACACCGTCGGCTGCAGGCCCGACCCTGTGTAAGGAACACGGCTGGTGGGAACGACCAGCACACCAAGCACAGGTGGGGTGAAAACAGTTACAAAATGGTTGTACTGCTGGGACAAGGAAGCAGAGTCTGATAAGGAACTAAGCTTGACAAACTCAAATTGATTACCTGCTGCAGTGGCTGGCATTCTTCTGAAGGAACAAGTATGACTGTGATTTTTTTTCATGTGGTCTGAAAAGTTTTGGGGGCTGGGAACAGAACCACAAGGTGTAGTTCATTGGGACTCTTGATAATCAAATTTGTAATCATCTATACAGTAGCAAATGGAGAAGTTAAAACATGCTGCTCTGTGTTTGATGTCCGTCTTGTCTGTTCAAGGTTATAAGCTCCATCAATGCCTCAGCATCTCCTCAATTACACTTCCCAGACCTGTTAATTCCTGTGTTAAACTGAAGAAAAAGCTTAAATGCTGCTACTCTGCACCTGCAGTGAAGTTAATAATCAAAGAATGGAAAGGGGTGTGACACAGTCAGGCCTCCTACCATGGTACAGCTCCTGGTCCTGTTTTACATGACCCATTTTGACTTCATTCTATGTACTATTGATGCTTTCAATTCTGTTCAGCAGTGCTAGAAATAAACACTGTAAAGTAGCAAAGAACAATTACCAGAAAATTCTGTCTTAGGTTATGAAGAAGTAGAATGCAAAGGGTTTACGAAACCCTTTAAAAGAATAGTGTGTATATACATATATATATATACACACACACACACACACACAAGATTAAATTACAAATTGCCTGCTGTAATGAAAACTTAAAACTTCCTCAACTTCCTTGATGGTAACACTTCATTTCAAAAAGAAAATGTATAGGTTGGGTAGCATTCAAACAACATTCCTCCCTAACAACTCAGAATCAGGCTCTAACATGGTGGAAAGCCCTACATTGGCTAATAGTGACATTTTCACTTGTCAAAGTGAACAATGAATGCACAATCCACCCAGGCTCAGCCTCTGATTTTTCTACCTGTAAATAGCTCCTGATGTGTGGAATTGGGAAATCCACTTGTATGACAGCAGTAAAAGAGACTGATGATAACATGAGGGTTTTTTAGATCAGAATTTCTGTGCACAGGCCCCCACACATCCCTAGGACACTGACCAAACAGAGACAATAGAGCGAAAATTAGTAACAAATAAGGACATGCACAAAAAATGCCCCAAACCATGATTTAAAATCCAAAACAAGACAATGGTAACAAACACTTCAGTTGCCCCTCTTTGCCACATGCACTTGCCTTCACCTTTGAGCTCTCAGTTTTACCTCCCTCACTGTAACACCTGTGAACAGCTCAGCATTCTAAGGAAGCTCAGCTGGCCATGGAACCTGCCTTGTGAAAACTACCAGCCTTCCAAAAGGAGGCAAAGCCTGGCTTTTCCTCAAGGACATGCAGACACAACCTGAATGACAGCACAGAAGAGCTGACTGACTTAAGAGAGAGGGTATTAACATTCCAATCCAAAAGCAAGATAGGGGAAGAATTATAAAGGTATTTAAGGTCCCTCTCATCAAAAAGCCCTGCAGAGGACTGAGAAATAGGTGTGGTTCCATTGCTCTTGACCTGAAAAAACAACTTTATAATGGCTTGATGAACTCTGCTCCTCCTGATGGACCCAGTGATGATAAAGTAAACAAGCATTTAGGTGTGGTGTTTATGGTGAGACTGCAAGTAAAGTATTACCTGCCAGGGGCAATGTCCACGATGACACAGTGTTCCTCCTGTTACCCTGGAGTCATACTGCTCCGAAGTAGAGCCGATGTTTGTCTGGGAGAGCTGAGGGCTGGGCTGAGGCGTGTCCAGAACATCTCCCCAGTCACTGGTCTGACGGAGCCCCTCATTCCCACATTGAACAGCCCCCGTTCTGTTCCGGCCAGAGCCCTCCCCTTGTTGGTTTGGCCCCGTAGCATTTCCCACTGTTCCTTCCCGCCTGGCCGCAGCTGCTGTGGTCTCGTTCTGCCCTGGAGGACCCTGGGTCAGCTCACCCTGGGCAGCTGGGGCTCCCCTGGGCCTGCCAGGCCTGGTGTTCTCCACTGCCTCGTGGTGCTTAGGGACATCCAGCTCTTGTCCCGCAGCACTGTCCCACAGTGCCTTCTGGGTCACAGAGCCCACCAGTGTCTTGTTCCAGCTGGAAACATCTCCTGCCATCCCCATGCCCTCTGTGCTCCCATTCCTCTTGGGCACAACATCCCTGTGCTCCCACTGGCCCCTGCGGAGCCATCTCGGCCCCAGCTGCTGTTCCTCCAGAGCCCACCTGGCTTTGATCAGGCCACAGGGAAACGGTGCTGGAGGGAGGAATGACAGAAACAAAGACGTGAGCTTAGGGTACATGGTGCTGTGTCTAACTCAACGCAGTGCTTTTCCTGTCCAAGGATGGGACTTAACCTTCCAGTAAGAGCCCAGGAGCAACCCTGACATCACGATGTTCAACAGCCCATTGGCCACCACACAACTGAACTCATTGCCCAGAAAGGCCCAAGGCTGTGCCTTTTCTGAGTCACCGGCATCAGCCAGGAGCAGCCTGCCCAGGGCCCTCTTCAGGGCAGAATGCAAACTCAGCACTCCCTTCCTGCCTTAACAGCCAGTTTTAAAGCTCCTGGCCTGTCCCCTCGGCACTTCAGCATCATGACTCTGTTCAGCCTGTGTGGATGCAGAAGGAACAGACCCAGAGCTGACTGTCCTGCTGCTCCTTGACCCAGTACATGCTCACAGGGGCACTGGATTACAGACACCTGACAGAGAGGAACCTTAACATTTAAAAGACATAAACATTATAAATAAGACAGATCTTTTCATACACTAAGTGCAAGCTGCAGTAGCTGCAGCATCTGCAGCTCTTCTGCAATTAGTGAAGTCGCTGCCTGCCAACCTGCCCTTTGCCTGAGGTAACCCGAGCCACCCCTGCTTTACCTGCCTGCACGCATCTCTTCCCATCCTCGTGCAGGGCGTAGTCCCTGGCGCAGGAACACACCACGTGGAAGGCGCTGTCGCCAGCCCTGCAGTACTGCCAGCAGCCGCCGTTCTTGTACCAGCACTCCAACCTTTCTGCCAGGAAAACACCGGCACCGCGCAGTCACAGCTGCGCACGGGCCCCGGGTAGCTCCCAGAGCTACCACTGCAGCAAGGAAAGTAGGAAAACATCTGCCGGAATCTCACAGGGAAACAGAAGGAACCACCTCTTACAGTTCCAGAAACCCACGCTGAGTTGCAGCAAACCAGACTTTATGTTTGTTGTTCTGTTTCGACTGTTCTATTTGCCAACTTTGCCCTGAGGCCACAGCTGGGCTCAGGGCCTTTCTGCCTGTGGACCAGGGGCAAGAAAAGGCCTAGAAGTGCAAACATTTCTAAATACATCTGGTTTTGATCCATCTGCATACCTTGTCTTCTATATCAAGGCAAGTTTAAAGCACAGGGCGTTTTAGGGGCGGGGGGTCAATTCTCTGAGAAATTGACTGAGATTTTTATTCATTGTTACACTAAAAATAATCATGTTTAATTGCTTCACTGTACAGAGAAAAAGTTGACACTTGGAGGAAAAAAAATTACTTATGATTCATAGTTTCCACATTAGTTTGGCTTTTGCTATTATTTCATGCTTCAGTTTGCAGACTGAATACAGCCTTTCAGAGGATCAAAAATATGACAAGAGAAGGCAGGTTTTCTCCTTCCTTCCCCATTATTCATATATTACAACATAAATATAATAAATTTTTTTGCTTACAGTAGGCTTTGTCCCATTTGTTTGATTTGTTTGACTCAGTAAAAGAGAAGAGCCTCACCATGACTGATCTCCAGTGCAGACATCTATGACAGGAGTTACTAGAGTTGTTATCCCTCTAAAGTGATAAAAAGGGGTCATTCCCTGTCATTTCTTGAAGGCAGATGGGAGATGACCACATGCCAGCCTTCCTTCAGAATGAATGTCAATGTGTCTGCTCCTGTACTCACCTGTTTCACAGTTGTGTCCTCCAAATTCGGGGGGGCAGATGCAAAAGTAACTGTAGTGTCTTATTTTGCACACTCCACCATTGTTACAGGGATTTGTACTACATGGATTTAAACCTATGGAGAAGAAACAAGCGATAGTGTAACTCCAGGAATTAAGAGTAACCTGTCTCTAAATTGCTATATAATTCTTTGTAGTACCCAAGAGGGACACATGAGATACATTTTCTAAAAATTCCTTTTTTACCTACCTTTGTAATTGAACCAAAATTCCATCTGCAAGAAGAAGTCACAAATGAAGAGAACAGTCATAAACTGTCATATTGATTACTGAAGTATAATTTAGAAAACTCTTTTTTTTTAGGGTCCATGTCAACGGACATTTTGATTAGAACCATGAATACACTCTCAGAGCACATCTCCTGATCACCACCATGCTGCTTGCTTTTGTTTGCACCATGGACCAGCCCCAGAGAGCACAAACTGGGCTGTCCTGGAACTAAAATTAAACTAAAAGCTCAGGTCCGTAAACGCTTTAGCCAGTGTCTCCTGGCCCAGGAGTTTCAAGTGGCACCATCACCGCATGCCCCCACCCCAAACATGTCAATGCAAGGCCTCAGCACCCGCTGCCTTGCTCTGAAGAGCCACTTCCCCTGCACTGCTCTACCTGCTGAGGAGAGATCACCTGGCACCTTGGGCCAGGTGATTCAGGAGAGCTCAGGCCCCTCTGTGTGACACCCCTGAGCAGAAGGCCCTGGCAGAATGCCCCAGCCCTGCTCCCAGCAGGATGCCATCAGGCCCGTGGGAGCAGGATACCCCTCCTTTGTATTTGGAGGGTCTGATCAATCAAGTGACCTCTGAAAATGTCCCAGTCATATTGCTGGATTGATGCTCACACAGATACAGGGATTAGATACTTTCAAGGAATTTACACAACAAACTGAGCACTCAACAAAGTGAAATCAGGTGCCTTGAGGGACCTACCCTGAAGGGACTCAAGCTGCAGAGTCCATAGGCACACACCTACCAAAGCCACACCAGATGGCTTGGGAAGGATTATTTACACTCCACTGCTAACTTCTCTAACTTCTCCTAACTTCTCTAATTTCTCTATTTCTAAAATCAGGTTTCTTACCGTTTTCTCCTGTGAATGGAAGATCTCCTTAGCCTCCTCAAACGAACACTTTTCCTCATTGCATTCTCTCTCCAGGTTCCCTGGGCGAATCTCTTCTAAGAAGTGGTTGGCACGTTTATGGACTCGCAGCAGCTCGTGGGCTTTGTCTTTTCTCATAAACACTAGAAGAACAAAATTGAACAGTTGGTACAGGAAGACAAAGCAGCAGCATTGTTACAGTCACAGTCAGGTATTCAGTGGGCTGGTATAAATAGGGGGAATGGAAATTTACGCAAACAGCCCAAATTAGCCTGTGTTCCAGCAAAAGATATCAGTAGTTTAAGCTTTCTTTCAGTGAGCCTACTGAGATCTGCAGGTAAGTGCAGAAATAATTTTTTATTCCGTAAGACTCTTGAGTATTGCAGCTTCTTCTGTGGAGGATGGTTATAGTTTTCTGCTTAACCATCTTGATTCACAGCAATTATTAGTTTGATATTTGGTAATGCAGACTCAGAGTTTTCCAGGTGCTACAACAGCCATGACAGGACAGACACCAATCCTCCATTAAGAGAAATATTAAAGTGTCAGATTTGTACTTACACTTAGTTCATCTCAGCTTCACTTCACGAAACTAACTGCCCTCCTCCTGTGGTGCCTGAAGCTAACTACTGTCGGGAAGTTAAGGGAGGAATGGAGAGAGGGAATATGGCAGTAAGGTCCCCCCCACACACCCCCTGCTGCTTCTGAAGGCAAAAGTGTGGCCCAATATCCAAAGCCCACTCAGCAGATGGAGAGGCTGCTGCTACCAGTGTTCTAAAGTGAAAGCTCAGGCTGTAATCCCCACAAAGCCCACGAAAATCCACATGGCAGTGCACCTAATAGTGCTCCATTTTCCAAGTCATGGGGCAGTGCCCTGGACAAGTCAAACCCTCGGACAAAGAACCCAGTTTTGGAGATGGACTGTGAAAACACATTTCTTTGTAGTTGCAGGAACAGTATCTACAGCAATGCCTGAAATTCTAGAATGATATTAAATTGCCTCATTTCTAGGCAATTAATAACAGCCCACAAAAACTCTTAGGGGAGAAAGGCTTTGGACGGATCCTGCTGTCTGGTAACAGAGAAAATGTTTTCCATGTACATGAGTGAAATTTCTCTTCACCACCCCTTGTGTTCTGGGGTCACCTCAGAGGATTTACCTGCTCTAAGTAGGTGTCCCACACAGAGGAGATGCCTGTGGTGAGCCTTCTGGTGTGCCAGCTCTGCTCTTTCTCCTCTGCAAGGACAGCCACAATGATCCCCGAGATCCTGTACACTCTTGTGCCTGTTCTACAGCTCTCTGAAGCCATTTCCAAACCTTGTTGCAGTACAGTCAACACAAGGTCCAAGAATACATGTTGAGAGTGCCTCATTTTAGCTTCCCAAATTGGCAATCTTTGTCATGCAAAAATCATTAAGATTTTGGATTCAATATCACAAGGAGAATATTTTTCAACAGGAGAGTGGGCTAAGTAGAAAGATAAGAAAGGCTGATTTCTCCTGGAAATATAGACATGATTTTTTTCTTGTGCAGTTCAGGAAGTGTTTCTTCAACCCACAGGACTTTGTGTTCAGAACAGGAATGTAGTTTCAGTTTAAATGCTGAAATTGCCACAGTGACACAAGTTAAAAAGGTAACTCAGAAGTACTACCTGAATATGAAAACGGGCAGCTGCTGTTGATGGAGCACATCAGCAGGAGAAATATCCCAAGTGAGGAGCTGCTCCCCATGTCAGTGAGCTTTCAGAACACTCTGACTTCCTTCAGAGGGAAAAGAAGAATCAAGTTAGTATGTTGTCACAAAACCAGCCGGCAACAAAGATGAAGTAGAAGCAAAAGGACAAGAGTAGGGAGAAAGAAATCAAAATCTACCCAGTTCATTCTGACCTCGTGTCCCTTGTTTCTCCAAGCCACCGCAGCAGGAATCCCCACAGGCAGAGGCTGAGCCAGCCCAGGCTGTGGTGCAGGGTCTGAGCCAGAGCCCCCAAGGAAAAGCCATGGGGAGCACGGGAGTGCAGGGGCCAGACCCCAGAGGAGCAGGGGCCGCTCCCAGCCACAGCCCAGGCCCTGCTGTGCAAGGGCAGATGCACAACCAGCCACGAACTCCAGCAGTCCCAGCAATTCCAGCAGCCACTGTGCAATTCCTGATGGTCTTGGCAAGTAAGAACATCCACACCAACCCCAGCCAGGCACCAACCACCACATACCTGGGAGTCACAGGTACAAGACAGAAGTTTGGATTTCTTGGCATTACCTTCCCACGCTGAATGATTTACCAGGATTTGACAGCACGTACTTCTGTGCTACCTGCAGCACGTTTTCAAAAACACAGGATCCAGAGTGAGTTCACGTTACACAGAACCATGCAATTATACTCACTTTTTCTTTATGTTTTTAGGGGAAGACAGGAAAGAGATTTGGATGTACACCAGGAACAGCTGTGAGGTCAAGAGGCTGATCATTAACCCAGCACAAATATTGACAGAGGAGAGACAACCTGGATTCTATGAAACACATTAGAAACCCAAAATCAGAAGAAAATTGCATGTGTGTTTCCACATATACACAGGTGCATCAAAAAGAGAATTCAAAAGGTCTTTTAAAATATCCTTCAGTAATAAAAGCCACCTCCTGCAACAAATTTATTCAGGAAAATGTGGAAATTTTGAAAGCAGATTTCTGACACTCCATCACCTTTCAGCAGGTAAGATCAAACGATTTGGAAAACACACAAGCTGCTCTGTAAACCTCTGCTGAAATATGCAGAGCTGCGACTGTGCAGGAGGATTCACAGCAGTCACCTGCAGGCAGGCAAATATTGCCCTGTCACAGTCACAGCCACCCCCGACATTACAATTTCTGCTGTTTCTCAGACCTGTGTTTTCCCAGCTTTGAACACACCCACGTTTTTCCCTGCAAGTCAGTGTTACAGGCTCCCTCTTCCCAGTGCAGGCCTGGTGGGAAGGCTACTGTTCAAAGCATTATTCTTTAATGTCCATCCCTAAATCCTGCCCCAAGGCAAAAAGAGGCAGAGAAGAGAGAGACAGAGCCAGCAAGTGACACAGAAGCTCTTGGCTTGACTGCTACTTCTTCAGTGCATGACTCAACATCCTCACTCGGGTAATAAGCACAGAGGCAGCTTCTGAGGGAACAAGTTCACGAATTTAAGAGGTATTAAGCCTCCTTGCTGATACCATATTAAATTTCTTACAAACCCTAATAAAATTTTGTTGTACCTGGGGGGTTTTTGTTTTAACAGTCTCATCACAAGAGCAGACTGAAGTTCTTCACTGATCCAAACATGCATCCAAGCCCATCGAGATGTTGGAAATACATCACTACAGCAGAGATAGTTTTCCTTTTTCTTTCTACCAGATTAATTATGTTTAACAAGTCTCAAGCACTAAGATGAGAAACAAGTATAAATTGTGATATTAAACTTCACTTGGACTATTGATACTTCCTATGGACTTACTGGTGCTGTACGTCTTTATTTTATTTACTGATACACACACAGAGATGCAAACAAACACGTATTTATCAGTAAAAGCATCAGCAATGCTAACACAGCCTGCAGCCGATTGCATTCACCAGAACAAGAATGAACAGAAGTGTTTGCTTGCCTTGTTAATTAGAAGAGAATTACAGACCTCATGATAAGTAGAGCCTGCAAAAGCTTGGAATTAAAGTTCATTGTTTGGGGTTTTTTTGTGAATAACACTCTAAAGAGAGTTCCCATTCCCTTTTAAGGAAGTTTGGGAGGGTAAAATCAGGCATCAAGTGTGCAAAGAATGGAAAATACGGATAAATTCCAGTCACCTGCTGAATCAACAATCCGTGGAAAGATGTGAAGAACTGGAGGTAGTAATGATATAATAAAAATTTCACTGGGTTGAAAGAAAAATTATACAAATATAGAGCGAACCAAAACAGTTAGTGTGGGTAATACCTTGCAGTACAGCTGAAATGACAGAACTGCATCTCTAGGTTTATCTGCAAAACACTTTTCTCTGTCCCCTCCTGCCTCCACCCCAACCAGTTCAGACATTTTACATCTCAAAGACGGAGTTGTCTGACCATGGACAACCTTATTTTCTACAATGCTGTATGTACAGCATCTCAGCTAACAGAGGATTTTTTCTTGCCTGTAAGGCCTAAGTAGGACCATGCCACAAATAAACAACATAAGCTGCAACAAACCAACATAAACAAGAAAAAAAAGGAGGAAAAAAAATAGATACCAAGGAAAACGGCACACAAGGTTAACACATACTCAATATTTAATACTGAAGATCTGACAGTACATTACATTGCATACTGTCACAAGCACAGAGCCACAACATTCCGGACCCTGGATCAGAATCAACCTTTCAAAGGAGCTGACATATCTATGTGGTGCTGGACCCACTCAAGGTACTGACTAACTTTGGTGTAGACTCCAAATTTCTCCCTTCTTCCACAGCTTTCACCCCAGCTCACCAGTCCTACCAAAAACCAAGTATCCTTATATCTAGTGAACATAGGGCCCCCGCTGTCCCCCCTGCAGGAATCTTTCCTGTCTCCCAGGCTCCCAGCACACAGCATGTTGTCAGAGATGGGGAAGCTCATGGCCTGGGCGCACTCGTTCCGGGGCGCGAGGGGGATCTCGATGTACCTGAGGGAAGCAGCGTAGCTGATGTTATGCGCGCTCACGCTGCCCCAGCCCGTCACCACCATCCGATTCCCACTCCTCGTCAGCTCCTGCTCCGCCAGGTTGCGGGTGGGAAGGCAGATTGGGAGTGCATATTTGTCATACATCACGTGCTCGGCCAGGTGCAGCATGGCTATGTCATTATCCAAGGTATTCTTGGTGTAATTTTCGTGGGCCACCCATTTATCAACCCAAATGATTTGCTCATCTGCCTCAGAACTTCTTCTCAGGAATTTACCTGGAAGAGCAAACAAGATGACAGATGCTGCCAAAGCTTCCTTTACCTTGAACACCAAAGTATCTGGATTATACTGGGCATTAGGACTACACTCCATGTTTTTACTTCTCTTGTAACACAGACAACTGTTTATGTCATAAGTTAACAGTGTTCTTAACAGATGGACAAATCTGTAAACTTTTCATATTTATGGAAATCATGAATACCTATAGAGCCATAGAGCTCTGGTCATCAGCTGAGAAACCAAAATGCCCTGTGGTGTTCATATTTCAGTACACTTGTGCGATGTGAGAGACCTTCAGGAGGAAAACAACCTTCTAGGAGCCAGCATGAAAAGCTGGGAGAGCAAGAACACCACAAAACAGGATATTTACAACAGGACATGAGCTTTACACTGCACAGCCAGGGCCTGGATGGCTGAATGTCAAGATTTGTAAGATAAAGTTGTCTGACAGGTAAGGTTATTCCTTTCTGAAACCTTACATCTGTATTTTAAGGAATTTTTCACTGCTTTAGACTCCTCAGTTGTTATTTGTTCTACATCATCATGGCTACTTTGTGGGCCAAGCAGCTATGGAACAGCAAGCAAGAAACTATGTCAAAAAGGGCCAGAAAGGCAAGAAGTCATTTGTGATACACTGCAATAGGAAAGGCAGAGCTAGGTCTTTCTGGCACGCTGTCAATGAGGTCTTTCAGGTTTTTTTCTGTAAGAAGTGTCTCCAAGCACAGGGACTTATGAGCCATAGTAGTTACAGAAATATATTCTCAAAAGATCCCTTAAATCCAGCTTTGGATCTTGGACTTCCAGACCACTTATTTCTGAGTCTCTCTTCTTGTTCCTCTGCAGACAGACAATGGACAGTTCACACATGGCCAGAGCAGAAAGCTGAAACTGCTCTGATGTCTTGTACTAAGTGGCACCAGCCGCTGAAGGACTTTCTAGTATCGAGCCAACAATCACGAATCAGTTTTTCTCTCCTATCACAACCTCTTTTCCTTGCAGTGACAGTGTCTGCAGCACCCCTGAGGCAGCCTGAAGCCACTGTGGCTGGGGGCTGGCTGGCAGGGCTTTAGTCCTGCCTTCACAGGTACAGACTCTGCTTTAGGCCTCAGAAATAACTCTGGACTTGAGCACTGTCAGACCATCTCCTCTGAGGAAGGCAGAGTGGCTGTGCAGGAACATGCTTGCTGTGGGGTGACGCTCCAGCCCAGCCACCAGCTGTCTGCATCCTGAGGCACCATCAGCAGTGGGTGGCACCTTTTGCACTGCAGCGAGATTCCCTCACCCATGGGGCACCCTTTGACTTCTGGTGGGGTATCCACCCCCAGCGTTTCAAATTCCAGAAATCCTGGATGTACATCTGGATGTATAGAACCCAGAGGCTGTGGAAATGCATCAAGTGCCTTCTACACAATAAGTGGCATCATAATCTTGCTGCTGGCACGAAAATATTAACTATGAAGGCAGAGACAGTATTTTGAATTGAATAATTACATTCACCTATCTGCTCTATTTTCATGGAGTTCTAAACACACTTCTGGATGCTCTTAGGCTGGTGATGCAGGAACAAGAGCCACAAACAGAAATACTTGTTCTCAAATCCATCCTCCAAAACTTCAGCTACTCTGAGAACTATCTACTTCATACACTAAAAAGCCACATGAGCCCCACTACAAGACTTCTCCCCAAGCTGAGCGCAAAAACCCAGATGGGAGTTCCCCCTCCAGCTTTGCTCCTGTGGTTGGCAAGCTGCAGTGGGACAAGTCCAGAAGGGTGTGGGGTATCTCAGCCTGACAGACGCAGGCTGAGTACCACCTGTGCAGGCTCAGTACAAGCACCTTCCTGGCTGCCCCCATGGACATGGCAATGTCTCCATCCAAAACTCTGCTCCATGTCCCTCACAGATGTCTCTGGGTTGTTCTGATGAGAACTGCTTTTGTGGTGGCAGATGTCTCTCTGTGAAAAGGTGAATATTCTGGCACCAAGGCTACACACTTTTCAATTCATTCTTTACGTTGGATGTACATAAACTTATTGTCTGTGCTCTCAAGCACCTGCACATCCACAGTGTGTGTGGAACATGCACACAGACCATCTATTTTTAAGGCTATATACACAGACAATATATTGGCAGGACTCTCCACAAATACTGGGAATAATTTATCCCTTCACTAATGGAAAGCAAGCAGCTGAGCTGTTTTGCCTCAGCACCAATGGTAGATAGAAAACACTGTTAAAAAAAAAATCTATGTAAGGGTGAATGAAACACTAACTATTTTTGTCTGTTAATTCAGGAGAAGCACTTACTTGACATAGTGACATCTTCTCATGCTCCAGAGCAGCAGAGCAAGTAAAGGCAGTGTTGCCATTCTGCAGCACCTCTCTTCCTTCTCCAGTGAAACACTCTCAAGTAACAGTGTTTAAATGAATGAAAAGGCAGGAAGAGTCCCTGTGACATTCTCCTTCTGGGATCAAGACTTTTTTTCAGTATTGGGATGGCCTTAAATATTTTCATCACCAGAAAAACACGGGCAGAAGAAACCAAGTCTTTCTACTTTATGGACCAACAGCAGTGCTCAGAAGACATCAGCTCACTTCCAGAGTAAGGTTGATAATGGCTCAAATGAAATCAGATTTTTTCTAAACTTTGTTTTAAGCTAAGGTGCATATTAAATACTGCCTACGCAGACCACTTCTACAGCCAAGGACTTTCGTCTTCAGAACCTGCTAGCCTTTTCCCTGCGATGATAAATGTTGGGAATGAAACAGTTATATTTAAAAAACACAGGGACAGGTGCTTTTCCATACCAAGTTTTACTCTGAACCCCTTTTGTTCCTCAAGGCAGTGTGCTGCTGTTAGGACCCAAGCTGGATGGATGAGAACACCCCCACACAGAAACGTCCCTCTGTCATTTTCCAGCATAATCTGAAACAAGACAAGAGAGGTGTGACACTGCATGGAGCATGGCTCACAGAATACTGTACTCATTCTTATTGGAGGCTGCCAAATACCCAGACTTATCAAGCACCAAAGCACGTCACATTCACTGAAGCCAAAGCTCTACAGGGGGACAAAAGCTCTATGAATAGAGTCTCTGTGAAACACCTGCAAAAAAGTTTTGAATGTTCTTCCTGAATGAGGGCTGGCTTCATCCAAATCAGCATGGGGTGATGCTGGTCATTGCAAAGAAGCAATTTGTACTCAAAGCTGTGAAATACAGAGCACAAATGAGGGGTGTGACCCACACCAGAGACAGTGCATCATCTCAGGCTGCAGCTCTCACACTATGGTGTAAAAGGCCCTTTACTATCAAAGGGAACCCAGCCCCAATTATTTGCATTCGTTAGTTCGATGATAAGCTCTGTGAGATCTCCCTTTTCTCTGCGATAACCCAACCTGCCATCGCATATTTTACTGATTAAATCTGCTAACTTGACTTTATGACAGACAGGGCTTATAAGAAAAGGCAGGAAGGTCATCTCCCACTGGAAGGCTGTTGCAGGAGCTGAAGTACACATCACACAGCACAAGGTCCTCAGGATGGAGCAACAGTGCAGGTGAGTGTCATCACCATCCTCTCTCGTGGCAGTGTTGGCAAGGTAAGGTCAAAAACTTGGCAACAGCAACAAGGTCCAGAGTCCTCACAGATACTAAATTATTTTTTCCTGCTACTCCAACCTTTGGGATGCTTTGAAAAAGCAACTTCATATGACACCATCAGTAGCAGTGCAAGAGCCTTTCTGGAGCAGACAGGCAGGCAGAGCAGCTCAGGAAGAGCCTGAACTATTTGCGGCGAAGAATCCCTTTCTCCTCACCTGCCAAGGGCTGCCTCCCCTTCTTCCAACTGTTCCATCAATGAGCCGAATATTGAAGTCTGCTTTGGCTTCAATGTAGTCCAACTTCACTCTTCCACAGGGGAACTCCACTGCAGGAGATGCACAGAAGTTCACTAGCAAAGCCCAGATCACCCAATACAAAACCTTTTTTTAGAGGATTCCCTCTGTCTCTCTAACCTAAGCAATACTGTTCAAAGGCTTCATGGAAGTCCCTCAGTGCTTGGCAGAGGAGGCAGTCTCCTGATTTCCCGCTGTGTCTCCATAAGGCAAACATGGATTAAGGGCCATAAAGTGGGTATGGAGTTGGGAAATGCAGGCAGAGTTACTCTTCATGGAATAGATGTTTTGAAAATGAGTACAAAGTGCACTGCAGACAAATCTCCCCTAAAAATCTTTTACATCAGTCTGAATAATCCTCTGTCAAAGCTGGACTACAAACACCCTGCTCTTACCTACAGGCTCACACGAGGTGTGGTCATCCTTGAGCTGATACCCCGATGCGCAGCTGCACAAGCGATGCTGCTTGGCAGGGTCCTCCCTGCAGAAATGTTCACAGCCCCCGTTATCCACGGAACAGTTGCTGTGTTTGACCTCTGTGGGAAAAACAAACAGCAAGAGAGACGTGGAGCTGGGAAGTCAGAGTCACAGAAAGGTAATGTCACAAAATGACATCGTGCTTCAAGTGGGCAACAGCTGTCAGTGGATTTGGGATGACAGCTGTGGGCTTCAATGGCACTCAGGCCCCTAGACAGCAAACAGACCTAGGTCCAGAATCAGGCAGTGGGGAGATGGAGGAAACAGATTACTGTCAGGTAGACTGGGCAACAGAAAATTCCCTGTCACTATGTGCCAAGTCACACAGTGAAAAGTGTTGATGACACATGACATACAATGCTCATCCCTAAATATGCTATCCAGCTTTTGTCCAAGGAAGGAACTGTCACAGTAATAAAATATTTGCAGTGTATTGGGTTTTCCCCTGTATTTAAAAACCCCACCATAATCCCTGTGTTGACAATTCTGAAGTAAACCCCTGCTTTACAGAGTTATTTCCAGTATAGCCCAAAATTTAGGTATCTCATATCTCTAAAATTCTCCTGTGGCTACACAAAGTTAATTTTGCCTCAGATAAGCACAGATAAACCTCTTACCACATCAAGAAGATGGAAATCACATTAGTAAAGAAAGTGAGTATGCTGTGCAATGACTGAAGTGTCAACCCCCATTGCACAGAGATCCCTGTCACAAAGGATGTTATTTTATAGTGGATTAAATGCAGCATTACCATAATTGCACAAAACCCCCTCCCAGCCTTTGTTACAGATGCAGGAAAATTTTCCAATGTTGTCCTTGCAGGCCCCGTTGGAACAAGGATGTTGCTCACACTGATCTCCATCTGAAACAGAGGTAGGAAAACTCAGTCGCTGAGTTTTCAGAGCTCACAGATCAAACATCAACACGAACAGACCCTCCCCAGGATCCCAAGTATCAGCCATGTTTCTGGCACTTAATGGTGACAACTCTGTGGCACTCAGCCACAGACAGGGCCATCAGTTTGAGTTCTCAATTACAACTGCAGAGTGAGTGGAGTGGGCAGAAGAGGAGGAAAGAGTAAAGCCTGAGGCAGGCAGGGCAGCAGCAGGTTACTGCTGGACCATGTCAGGCAGGGTTACACCATCAAAGCACTTTTCACCAATTCCTTAACTCTGGGAAGATGACTAATGATAGGTACAGGTGCACATCAAGTGTTTTAGGAAGGCTGCTGGTATGATAGAACAGGAAAACATTCTCTGCACGCCCCATATGAGAGAGAATGAGAATTTGAATCAGTATATGACACCTGGCAGGAGGAAGGTTGAGTACCAGTAACTCCTGAGGAAGCACAGAGAAGTGATTAGGAAAGTCTTTACCTACCTACATACTTGCTCCAAAAATTTAGCTGTGGAGAAACAAAACTTGTATTACAGCAAGAAAACAATTTTTAACAAGTGAGGGATTTAAAGTGTTTTGTGGTCTTGGCCAACAGGACACAGCACTTGGGTCAATAGCATTGGTCTCATTCTTCTTGGCAGTGTAGTGACTGGCACTACAAACCAAGAAAACTGGCCAGTGATCCTCCTGTACTGTCTGTACAAATCACAGACGCCCTTGCTCTGCTTGCAGGCTCTGTTTTCTTGGCACTTACTGCCAGGTAAGTCACCCAAGTTCACTTGAACCCAGTTAGACAAAACATGGGCATTCCAAGGACAGCCCCTCTCTCCTCTGGCATCTGAGGTACAGCAAGGACCGGCTCATCCTGTGCTTTGAGCCTCCTCTGCTCAACAAAGCAACAGAGAGTCCAACTCAACACAACAATTGAGTGTGGAAAGGGGCAGGAATCAGCAGACAGTAAACATAGTGTCCAATTCAAATTACGAGTTTGGAGAAGGAGAGAGAGAGAACATAGTGATCAGAGAAATGTTCGTCAGGCACAACTGGGAGACTTGCGAGTTGCACTGAAAAGCAGCCAGGACTGGTGAATGGACAACAAAGGGGAAAGACTGGAAGGACTGGGGAAAAACTTAGTGGCAGCAAGAATAGCCAGTGGGGTCAAGCAAGGATTGGAATTAACTGTCTGGGACCTAAACCTCACCAGGTGGGTCAGGTGGGACACGCTAGAGTAGCTAAGCTTTGTGGCCCATACAGGGGTAACTTGACAATCACTGTAACACAGTGACACCCAAAACCATGCCTACACCCAAGGAGTCAGGAGACATCCATGTTCAGTACTGACAGCATGATCTCCTATGCCCTGGATTGCAATATTTTAAGAAAATAATTGGTTGGCTAAGTTCCCCACTTATTCTTAAAAAACCCAACTTACTATTGCTTCCCTGGTTTCAAATATCTCACTGGCCTCCTCAAAGTCACAGAGCTCTTCAATGCACTCACGCTCCACAGAGCCTGGCTTGAGCTCCTCCAGGAAAGTGTTTGCCCGCTTCTGGATTCTCAGGACTTGGTTTGCATCTTTACTGCTGTAAAATACTGCAAGCAAAAAGGTGAAAGCACAAGCAGAGAAAAGAGCTGGCTGAAAACTGGTAGTGGTGCTTCCCAAAGGACACTTATGAGAGCAACAGCCCCTCTCCAGCACAGCAGGAGAGGCTGCCCTAGACACCATGTGCTGTCTGTGCTGCGCTGCAGAAGCAAGCTCCAGCCTCTGCCCTGTGCTGCTCTGACAGCTTGTGGGGCTCAGCAGGGCTCTGACCAGGCAGCTGCCATGGCCCCAGCACTGTCTGTCAACCCCTGCTAAAGGAAGTCAAACTCCCCTGATGGGAACAATTCCAGCCACTCCCTCTGACTAACAGAGGAGCAGGAAATGCACTTGCAGTGACTGGGAAAGGGTGAAGGCCATCTCTCAAAAGAACACTTACTTGAGGTGCCACAGCCCCACGAAGAGCAGGCAGCCAGCAGCAGGCCCACAGTGAGGAGCTTCCACATCCTGCAGCAGGACTCACCTGAGGAGGAGAAGGCAGGTGTCAAGAGGAGCACATTGCAGTGACACAAGACCCTGCTGCAGACAGTTCCCATCCATCCAGCTCAGCCAGGTTGCTCACTTGCTTTTCAGAGAGCAGCTTCCCTGCTGAATGCTCTGCTGTGCCCTGTCTCTGACTCCAGCTCTGGAGCAGCCATTCACTGGAGTCTCTCCAGACTGGTTTGCTCGTTCCCTTTAACACATCATCAGCTCTCCCAGAACACTTCTGGTCTGTCCTGACACCCTCCCCTTGTCACTGGACAAGCTTCATGCTCCATTAAAGTAAGCTGTACTTGGAAATCTCAAAGGATACAATACTTTTGAAGCACTTACTGCTTTATTCAGTGGGAATCAGCGTGATCTGTTCTTCCTCCATGAGCTCTGATGAAACTTAGTTAATCCATAACTTCAGATATTTACTCTTTGGACTGACATGAAGTGCTTTCTTTTTAGTTGTTAAACAAACAGTGCTCAGAGAGAGCTTGACCATTTACCTGCATACAGGGGAAAAGTGAAACAGCTGAGGCACCCACTCTGCCTTTCTCAAAACTTTTTTTTTTCCTTTTGACTCTTCGATAAGCAGAAATGGTTACATATAATTTGCAAGCATACATACCCAGTGCTGAGGTCTCTTGAGAGATCCTGCCCTCTTTTCACAGCACACAATCACCCAAAAGGGACGCACACTGCAATTTTTAAGAGTCCTCCCACTTCACTTTCTCATCAAAGCTTCCACCACAAAATAGCCAAGGGAACTAACCCCCCCGCCGACAGCCATGAGCAGGTACCAGATGCTTGTACCAGCATGTTGCATCTTCTGGTGTCCTGGGTTAGCTCTCATGAGAATAAAGTATTCTACTGAATTCTGAACACTAAGCATTTAGAGAAAACCCCCAAGTCTTTTCAGAAGCTTTCTTGCATTGGAGGTGGTAGGAACCAGCGCGTCCCAGTTCTCTGAGAACAGTGTGTGCAGTGGCACCTCTGTGAGCTGTGCAGCAGAATTCCAGAATCATTCAGGTTGGAAAAGACTTCAAGACCATTGAGTCCAACCCGTGACCAATCCCCACCTTGTCCCCAGAGCACTGAGTGCCATGTCCAGGCCTTCCTTGAACACCTCCAGGGATGGAGACTCCAACGGTCCCTGGGCAGCCCCTTCAATGCCTGACCACCCTTCGCAGGAAAAAATTCTTCCTGATGTTGAAGATAAGATCTTAATGCAAATAACCTGTGCACCCAGGAGTCCTCTGGGGTCCTTCATCAGGGAAAGTGCCACCAGAGGTTAGGGAAAGATGGGCACCCCCAGGATCTCAGCTCACATCCTGTGACACTGATTAGGAGAGCTCTGACTGCTTATAAACCTTTGATTTCCTTTTTCCCTCACAAACTTGGCCATGCACTTTCCTGAAAACAAGTTCTCTTTAAACAAAGTTCATCTATTTGGGACTTCAGCTAAAAAGATTGCTGGAGAAGATGTGTGCACTGCAAAGCTCTGCTGGTATGTTGTTTATCCTCATTTCAGCCATTCAACAAGAAAACTTCAGCTGAGATTAATGATAACAAATTTTTACTGCAAGTTAAATTTATGAAATACACCTGAAGACAGGAAACATAAAATAGGAAACCTAAACAGAAACATGGGTAGTACCCTGTATTACATGTATTACTCATATTTGTAGCTGACCTGGCTATTTGCTACCATGTAGGTTACGTGGTTTTGAATACATGTTTGTTTCTAAGATTTGGTATAGTCTTAGAAATAAGATTGGAAATTCAGGACATACACACCAACTGCCAACCTCAAACATCCAAACCAATGTGTCAGCCTCCTAAAAGCTACCCTTCTTTAAAAAAAAAAAACCTGTATGGATACTTAGTAAGAATTAACTTACTTCTTCATCACCCCTTTTGTTTTGAGGGCTTTATTTTCCTGTTTTCTCCCACCACTGCAGTAAAGAAATTGGGCTCTCAGGTAATCTTATGACTTCAGGTGCAGGGGATTGAAAAAAAGATGCTCCAGGGTGCTTCAAATTTTGCATGCCAGGGAACCATGTCAATCTAAAAAAAATCACAGTGGTGGGCTCACTGTTTTCTAGCTCACCTTCATTTTAAAAAAATAGGGATTTTTCTAAGGAGGGCTAAAAGAGGGTAAAGAGGAGAAAGGAGAAACCTCACAAGAGAATGGCAAGACAGAAGCTCCATAAATTTAAATTAACACTGTGGAGACTTCTGATTCAGTGTGTTATGAACAGGCACTAATATTCGAAGAAATCACTTCCTTGAAGTAAAAAAGCATCATGGATGCTTCAAATTTCACAGCTGAAAGATACTCCCCCTTACAGCTTTAAGGGACAGAGCACACCAGTGTTTACATACCCCTGTGTGTAAAGAAAGCCAAAAGCTTTGGTTTTCCCTTTTCTACAGGAAAGCTTTTGGCAAATTCTCAAATGTGTTCTCAGCCTTTAGCCTCTTAGCCAGGAGCACCAAATAGGTCCTTTCAAATTTTTCTAAATTGAAACTAAAAACATAAATTTCTGCAAATTAAATAAATTATAGACAGATGTAAATTTTGATAGAGAAGGAAACTGAAGTGGAAAAAAAAAATCACAAAAATGAAAACCCACAGCTCTTCAGCAGTCATCCTGTGCTGCATTCATCAGTGCTTCCAATTTCATAGCTTTTAATTTGCAACAAATCTGAACAATTCACTGAGCAATAAAAGCACCAAGCCTACTTCCTACATGCACACTGGAGCCTCTACCTGCCAGAGCTCCACCAAAGTCTCCCTCTCATCCCAAGTCCTGATTTCTTGCAAGACTTGCAGAAACACAGTGTTCTGTGAGACATCATCTCTCCCTGTGAACTGTCTGAAAAGAGACAGCAGTTCCAAAGAGGCATTAAAAGGGGAAAGACAGGCTCATACACACATCACCAGACAAACAGACTGCTCCTGCTTCCCTAGGAAACCCAAGCTGAAGTATTGGTCTCCTCAGGCCACTCTTCTTAAAAGAAAAGGTCCTTGAAGCCCAAGGTTTTGCACAGTTCAGAGGAGCACTGGAACACGTGCCAGAAAGGCAAGAACCTCTCCATGGAGAACCTTTGTGCTGCTGCGAAGTGCTGCTGTGAACCCAGCTTGCAGCCTGGGAGCAAGAGGAATTCGACAACCTGTGCAGATACCAAGTTCCTCGCAGCCTGTTACTGCCCTGGTTGGGATCTGCTCACACCTGGAAGTGCTCCTAGGGCTGCAGCTCTGCACAGCCCCTGCCAGGAGAGACACCGCCTGCTCGCTCCAGACCCTCCCCTGGAGCAGCCCATCAGTGCAAACCAACCTGCTCACGGGGGACACGAGGGCTGAGGTCACCCCCTTCCCTGCTCCCACGAAGAAAAGCCACAGGCCGCAAGTGACTTGCATTTTACCAGGAAGTAAACCAAAGGGGTCTTCTAGGTCATATGCGAACTGCCCCAGCTCTTCCTTTCTTGTAAAGGTCACTGGGAAAGCCAGCAAAATGCTGGAACTCTTCAGACAGAAGTTGCTGGAGGACTGCCATGACTCTTTTAGCTGTCATCGACATGGAATGTCATCTTCCACAGTCTCAGGACCTTTTCATTCTGCCCACATGAGAATTAAACACCTCAAGCTACTCCAGGCCCAGCTAGGGGGTGCAGTTATTCATACTTTTTCATTTAAACTCATTGGTAGGGATCTTCATAGGACACCTTCCTCCCAACCCACTCCACCCTCCTGAGATCCATTAGGTAGTTAAACCAAGAGGATGGCAGCCCTGAGAAGGAGGTCTGACATTCAGTAATGACACACTGAGTGGGGCAGTAAGTTTTTTGCTATTGGCTTCTGCCACATTATTAAAAAAAAAGACCAAAATTAATAAACCTGTAATAAACCAGAGGAGTAAGAATATCGTCTGTCTCTGCTGTTGTTTTCTTTGCATGTTTTCTGCAGTGCCACTTAAAGCAGAGCCTGACACTCAGGGTCTGTGTGAGTTAACACAGTAATTTTTCCTTTTCCTTATTCTGGCTCCAGGTAACTAACATTGTAATAATCAATTTTACCATTTTCATCATGCACGAATATATAACATTAGAATGATGTTCCCGTTCTATACACTATTCTGTCCATACTTCTGTTTAATTATTAAGTACAAAGGTGTTTTTCACATAGAAAATATTCACGATCATTGTAACTTACTTTCCATCCATTTTGCAACATTACTGTGGAACTCTACAACCATCCTCTCAGTTTAAATGTATCTGCTGGAAGTTTCCTGTCAGCATCTTATGAACACACCAATCTGTACAGATGGAAGAGAAATCTTGTCACAATCCACTCCATGGACTGCTCACCTGAACACCTCCAAATTTTTTGTTTCAAGTTTACAGGTATCATTTATGACACTCAGTTTCTACATTTCATGAGAAAATTCACTTCTCCCACATTTTTGTGAATGCACTTTCACTTACTCCAGTCACTGCACATATTGCCTGCAATAAACTGAGTGCACAGAGGCCCAGGTGGAGGACAGAACAGCTGCTCCCGCCTCATCCTGGCACCGCAGCATTGTGGGCAGGAACAGCCACCCGAGGAGGGGTAACCAACACAGCCCTGCAGAGTCTGACATTTCCCATCGAGCTGGGTTTCCTGCCAGCAGAGCAGTGATCAGGATGAGCACCAGTAGAATTACCACATTTAAAACGTCTTTTGTTCACTGCAAGACACATCTAAAAAATTTAAACTACCGGATGTCTTCTACTCCATGCCAATTAAACCAGCACAAAAAATGCTACAAAACTAGTCTACAACACTTAAATTTACCATTTCACTCCTCTCTAAGGAATGGCTCTGAACTTCTGATGCAAGCCAGGATAAAGCCATTTAATCACAGCATAGGTTTTTATTAGCTGGTTCCCACCAGATGGGCACAGCAGCCCTCTCACAATCCTTACTGGAAGCTCAGAAACATGTTTACTTTATATACAAGAAAAACATATTTACAACAAGTAAACTATGTATAAAACAAAAATACAAGAGACATTTCTATGGTGAACACTGTATAAATTAACAAAATAAATAGGAGGGAAGCAGGTCCCATTCTTAAGGCACAAAACCTTCTTCCCAAGACTGTACAGGGGTTCACTTGCTTCCCGATGCTTTTGAAAGGATCACAGGAATGGTGGGGAGACCCCTGAGGAACAACGGTTGACGGACAATGATACAGATCAGTCATTGCTGATAGTTGTAGAAAAACATCATTTTTCATCCTTTCCTTTCTTTCGACAGTACACACATCTTAAGATAAAAAATATGTCTTGTAAACAGTCTGTTTTATAAATCACATCGCTATTATGCATATTTTTAAATAACACTAAAACAATGAACGAAGCTTTCCATACAATTTGGGTGCAGAAGCAGTTGCAGCACTGGCACTGAAGGCCTTGGCAGAGCTGGAGGCTCCCAGGTGCCAGGCCAGCACCTCCAGGCATCCAGTGGCACAGCTCCCCTTGGCCGCCGTGCTGGCTCCTGCCGACATCCCAGGAGCTACGACAGAGAGGCTGCACCAGCCCTCCCGAGGACAGCCCAGGGCAGGGCACTGAAAACAGCCAAACCTCCCTCCAGTCTCCACTGCATGCAATCTCACTTAGCCCGAACATCATTCTTCAGAATCTGCCATTAAATATCCAGGATGGTGCCAGAATGTGAGAGAACGGACTGAAGCCTCTCCCAAGCAGGAGAAAGCCCGTGCCCAGCTCACTGCAGCCACTGACAGGGGTGAGGGATGCAAACAGAAGGTGCCGCATGGCTTTCACAGGAGCTGCATTTCTTCAGGGACTAAACATCTGTGTGATACGTGCAGTTCTAGCTTCTCTCAGGCTGGTGTTCCTGAGACTGCTGGACAGTCTCTTTTTGGCAAAGCAGCACCTTTTTTACTCACTGTCTTTCCTGAGTTTCTCTCCCACAAAAAATGATCAAATGCCAGAAGAGAAACTCAGAATAATGTAGCCAGGAGTTCTACCTGGCTCCCTACTTTGCACATAGCTCTCACTGATGTTCAACACAAATTGTCTTCATCTATTCACAAAAATCTGCAACAGAAATCTGCACTCTTCCCAGTGAGACACACGGAACTGCAACCCTTTTGGGTTTTTTAGATCTATACCTTAGTAAATATTCAAAGGCACTCAGGTTAAACATGGATCCCATTTTCTAGCTCTTAAAAGAAGGCAGAACTCCTTCCCTGCCTCTGGTAAGTAATAGACAGGAATATAGTGGCTGTCAACCCTTTGATAAATGTGCATGTGCACAAAAAGGATCTGAAGGCATTGACACATCATAAAAAGCAAAAGAAATGAAGATGGGTCTGTGCAGGCCTCATCACTCATGCAGATGGCTAAAGGCCATGAGGTCTTGATAGATATGGCATGAATTAAAGAACACACCCAAATGTAAAACCCTTTGGATTCCTCTGTTGCTCTGGGCAGGAAGAGTAGAGAGGAGCTGTTTCTACGGAAGCAAGAATTTAATCCCTCAGGGATTATGCAAGCAAGGCAAGTGCTTATTGTTTCTGCATCTTTAACCATGAGGCTGCCTGGGGAAAGTCCACAGCAAGAACAGCTCCTTCACTACATCCAGGAACAAACACAGATCTTGCCTCTTCTCCAGGGTTACCACCTGCCTCACCCCACCACTGCTCTCTCCTGGGAAGGCACGTGGATGTCCCAGCCATGCACAATTCTGGGACAGGCAGTGGGACGCACACACTGTGAGGTCACTGCACACCACCACTGAGGATGGCTGCATACTGGGGCTCTCCTAAGGAGGTTTCTCCTCATTTTCATCCAGACACTGCTCTGTGCCTCAACAAGCAAGTGGGACAATACAGTATGTCTGCAATTCTTACTTACCTGATACCTCAGGAATTCAGTATAGTAAGAGGGGGTCTGTACTGATAAATAAAAAATTCAGCTATGGAAGCAACTGCCAACGTATAGATAGGAGAAATAAATTCAGGGCAAGGCTGGACATATTTCCTGCTCAGGCCCCACAGTATTTATACCATAAGTGTTTCTAGCTGGATCAAGCATGTTTAGTCTTTTTACCTTCTCATGAGCAAACCCTGTCAGGTTGAGAGGAGACACATGGGTGAATATGTCTGGTTAGAACAGACAGGCAGAGTCAGAATTATCCTTGGTGAAATACTAGAGAATTCAATGGAGTTTGCCCAGCTGAAATGAAATCAGCCCAGAGCCTTTATAAGCTGACAAATCTTTACATAAACTAACTTGACTGGTTGTTATTAGACTAGAGAAGTGATATCAATTTGATAAAAATCCTTACAAGTAAAAAAAGAAGAATGATGTCCTCAGCAAATTATCTTTTATGCCACTGCATATGCGGCCTTTTCTGTCTGCAGCCATAGTCAGACAGGTGCCACTCTGTAACAATAAAAAAAAAATAAATACACAGAAGATGACAGAGTAATTAAAAATTTTTGTTGTCTCTCAAGTTTTATAGCCCTGACTGTTGACCAAATTCCCTTTGCAGTGATAAATTATGCATGCTGGTCTTGGGCTTTAACAGCCACCCAGCTGGGGTCAGCCATCTAGAAACTCTGATTCAGAGGCACTAAGTTTTCCATGCTCCACTGCTGCTGGTACCAAAGGCAATGTATCAACATACTCCAGTTTTCATTATGATGCTCATTTGCTTGGTAACAACCCTCCTTCTCTCAGTGCTCTTACAGGAACCCCAATGTTTGACAGCACAAGGAATCTCTCTTAGGTGTACAGCCCAGGAGAACTGTGCTACCCTAATCTTTTGCATCACCCTGGAGTGAAGCAGCAAGGCAGCAAGAAAGAGAAGCAAGGTGGAAAAGCCACTAAAACCAAGACAGGTGAAAAGATGCAAGTACTGGACGTAAGTTGACATATCTGACACACATATTTTGTGACAGAGATAGTTTTCTACACTGCAAGCTGTAAAGAGTAAAGAAGTAAAGAAACAGGTCTCATGTTTGTGGCCACAGAAGTGACACCAAACGGGCAGAAAGCGACACCTGGCCATTGCCAGTCATGCTGCTACCTCCACTAAGATAAAGCAAGTTGTCCTGTATCTCCCTTATTGTGCAGCCCAAACAGCTCATTAGCTTTTCTCTCCCTTTTATCTGGTCTCCCAAAGATGAATTCAGAAGAAGGAATGTCAGAGCTGATCTCCTGTAACCATTTGGCTCTCCAGAATTTTCTTTTCTTACTGCCAGGAATTTCTGAACAATTGTCCGTGATGACTCGGCACCACATTTTTTGTGAAAACCTAAATGTTGTACCATTGCCCCTGGCTGGAAGAGGAGAGCAGGCCCAGCAGAAGGCCCTGCCAGCTGGTGCAGACCCTGTCTGAACCACATGCACTGTTTGTTGCAAAGGCATGATTGAGTGAGAAGCACTGGATATTCATTGGAAGAGGTCTGTACTGGCTTCCAGTTTCAGATGCACATTGCATACAACTACAGATGCATTAAAAAGGGTTTTCTAAGATGCAAGGAGAGGCTTTGTCCCACTTAAATATGCTAAATACAGATGTGATACAGATGAGCAGGAAAGTTTTGGGTCTGAAAAGACTGTCAGATGCTCCTGAACTAAGACTGGCCAATGTATCTTTTGCCCTGAATGATTCTACTGTGATGAAGTTATCCAGTAAAGGTAGCTGTGTTGCAATTCTCAGGAGTCCTGCACTGTCCCTGGAACCAGAACATCCCACGTCGGAGGACATGGCTCTTCAAACAGCGAGTGAGTTCTCTCCAGGAGGCTCTGCCGACTGCAGAGGAGGTGCCTCTCCACTGGGTGCAGCCATACCCCACAGGAAAGAAGTAGCACCATGCTTGGTTGATATGAGCTCTGAACAGCTAAAATCTGGCTGTTCAGCAGAGACAGTTGTGAGCATATCTGCTTTGTGAGGTGACTGCTGTGCAGTTAGGGGGAGTGGTAGACACAGGCTGTGAAAACAGAAACTAAGCCTCGCTGGCAGGAGTACTCCGGCTCAGCTCCTTGATCCCGTGCAGTATCCTCTTCATATGACCCACTTTGGTCACACCCAGGTCCTGGAAGAAAAAAGAAAACCTTACCTAAAGAGAAAGGCAGAGGGAAACTCCAGGTGGCCAAGCAATGGTTACAAATTAGTCAGCCAGTTACAAAGAGAGGAAGAAACCAACCAGAAAAACTCCAAACCTGAGAGTTTATATATATAGAGCCTCAAACCACTCATCAAAAAGCTACTAAGGAATGCAGAGCGGGCACAGAACAATGCAGAGAAACAACTACAGACTGTTAGCCAAAAACACAAATTGCTTTGGTTGTCAAAGGCTGAGAAAACACAAAGAACACACAGATGTCAAGGACCTAAGCTAGTAGCCAAAACATGCAGGAAGAACTAACCAGTCACATCTGCTAACTGGGTACCATGCAACACAGGCTGTAGGTGGATGACACGCAGAGGGGCCAGCTACACAGGTTACAGCAAACCTCACCATGGGAAGATGGTCAAAATGACAAATAAAGATTCAAGGGACATTGAACAAATGCCATGCACTGCCTCAAAAAAAGTCTTTTTCTGCTCTATGCAAGTCACCAGAATGATGACACAAGTCTCTTGCACATGCAAAGAACCACCACTTTCAACTTCTCTCAGTAGAAACAATGTCTCCTGGTGAGGAGATGAAAAGTTGTGCAGTGTGGTTTCTAAGCGCTATTAAAAAAGATTCTCTCCATCCATAAGCCTCACCAAAGTGCACAATCACTTTTTCTGGTAACAAAGAAGTGTGATGATCTATTTGTCCAGTCACTGCATGGTGAGAACCAAATCATCCCAATTACAGCACCTTCTGTAAAGATGGTACAGTAGCTGAGAAAAACTTCCATCATTAAAACCAGAAACTCTCAAGAACACTATTGGCAATCTGTGTGCTGGACTGTATCACACCTCCAGGAAGCTGTGGCAGAACTGGACAGCTGGTCCCTTCTACCTCCCTGCCATCAAAAACCATGTGACACGAAACGGTGAGAAAATAAAACGAGGCTGTAGTGAACCCGTTCATCTTGCCAAGGCTCCTGGAACGAACAGCAGGCAGACCACTTCCAAGCACATTCAACACAGAAGGTCATGCAGATGCAGCTGGCTATTTCTCATGAGCTGACCATGAAAGTACCTTGAGGTCCCTCCGTTCGAGGTGCAGGAGCTCAGAGCCCCGGACGTCATGGCGGATGAAGATATCCTTATACTCACAAAGACTGAGGTGCTCAAGCCACGCTGCAACCTCCTCCGTTCCCCAGAGGTGAACTGTTAGAGATGGAAAAGCAGGAGTGCATTGAGTACCCAGAATCCCAGGAGACAGGGAGAGATGAGGACACCACAGCACTCAGTGCCAGAGGAGGAGGGCAAGCAGGACGACAGCCTCTAACCAAGGGGAGGGCAGCACAACCTTCAATCTCAAATGAAGGAGGAAGGGCAAAAAAAGGTAAGAGATGGTCTCTTAGAAGAGGCCTGCTGCAGTACTGCCAGGAGGAAGTGCATATTTGTTTTGATGGGCTGGGTAACCTTTTGATGGGGATAACTTTTTTAAAGTTTACCCCCATGTTAAGGAGAGTAAATTCATTGTGTAAATTCTGTGTACAAAACAACAGATTCATAAAATATATGATGGAGAATCACAGCACAGATTAGTTTGCACATTATCATGTACAACCACTTGTGCTCAGCAAACAAAATGGCAACTTCTCTCCCCCTTGTCTGAGGGAGAGGAAGAATTTAGACTTCCACCTTCTTGCAGTCTCTAAATAAGAGAATAATAAAATTTCCCAGTTCTGGGAGACAGCGAATGAACACCAGCCTGTCAGACAGGAGACTCTACCCACAACTCCATGGCAGAGGACAGAACCCAAGAGCCAACAGAACAGGTCATACATCTGAATTTTGGAAGAAAGCCTTCATAAGGAGAGCATAAATCAAAAATCAACTAGACCAATTTAGAGAGAAACTGTCTTGAATGGCAATTTGTTGATTCATGGCCAGTTTTTATCTACTGACCAATAGGATTAAAGGTCAGGGAGCACCTGTGGTGATGCTGATTCCCAGCCAATTAGACATGAAACTTGATTAAAGCCTGTAGGTGAATCAATGAGAAAAATATCATTTACTACGCCATAGAGAACAAGCAGTGAAAAGACTGGAGTTATGTGGACTTGGGCCCCGCAGTCATTTTTATACTTAAAATGCCAAAATCCTCAAATTCACTTTTCTAAGCACCCTCTGAAATATCCCTGAAAATCTGTACAATGGAGGGAGAATTCTTCAGAGGGTACCTCCTGTTCCTGCTCAGGAATGTTTGCATGGTCCAGGGGGACCATGACTCAGAAGCTACTCTGCCACATGAAAAAGATCGACCAGACCTGCAAGAAGAGGCAGATGCAGGTGAAACAGGAGAAGATGGGTGAGGAAACAGACCGAGAACAGGCAGCAGTGTGACCACACTGATGTGACAAAAAGACACAATGAATGAGCAGACTTGGTACCCGGCAATCCCATGCTGCTGTGAGTCTCCTTATTTTTGTTGTTCTTCTCCTTTTTAAATTTGGTCACCAGGCGGAATTTGCCACTGCGGCTGCGTTTAGAATAATCCAGCATCTGGTTCTGCAAGAACAGAAAGGGAAAATCAGGCACACAATCATAAACTGGATTGGAATGGACCAAGAGCAACAAGCACGGTCAAGCTCAGCTCCATGATCTTGTAAGAAAGAAAAAAAAATCATAAACTCATTCTGATCAAGACAGAGAAGGAAGCAGAGAAAGTTGATCCCACGTTAGGCAAGGGATCTTAGCAGGAAATCACATTCTTTAGCCCTAGGTAGTCAAGTTTCTTTCTTAATAATTTTTTCTCACATCAGTCTGATAGTAACAGGAAGTCAAACACACACAGCCAACTAGGGAAAAAGAGAACAGCTAGGGAAAAATAGCTTTGGTCCTCCTCACCTCCTCATCACAGGGCTCCATAAGCTGCCACAACCAAGGGATGTCTGCCAGTTTCCTCAGCTGGAGGTCCATGTCTGCCAGGGCTGCCTGGAGCTGCTCCTTCTGTGGAGGATCTAATTGCTGGATCAGGAATAGAAGGAAGGCAGAGTGAAAAGCCACATGGTAGAACACACAGCCAGGCCCTTGCCTTCAAACTCCTAGCTAACAAAGCAGTTCCTCCTTTTGAAAGGAAGTGCACAGCAGGCATTCTGCCCAGACCAAGTTAACAATTCTTATCTTTTCTGAGCTCCAAGTTCTACAGCATGCCCATGAAGCAAAATCTTCTGTAGCAAATGATTCCTGGATGACAACATCTAACTGACTTACAGAGTCCAAGACCAGCAAAATGCTAGGCCAAGGCAATAGGAGGAGAGGGGAGGAAGTGAGAGGCTGCTTTTTCCTCCCGCTTTGTGCTCCTTACCAGTGCCATCTTGCCCGCCAGCAGCAGCTCTGTCTCATTGTGCAGGGCTCTGACATTATTCACCATCTCTACAACAAGGCTGCAGTTCAGACCCTGCAGGGAAGCAATTCAAGCACAAGTTAAGCTTGGAAGTGCAGAGGTCTGAGCAGTCAAAAGGAAGAAGTCTTAGATTAGCAAGGCCTACTTCTGGTCAATCAGAATGGAAAACCAAGGGCTATGGAGCAAGGACAAAATGGGAGATGCCAAGTGAGTGCAGTACCTCTGTAGACTTGGATTTAGCGTAGACTTTGTCCATAGACTTGGAGCTGGCATTGACAGCATGGGCAAGCTCCTGTTCCATGTCCTGATAGGATTGAGCTATTTCCCGAATGCTAAAGAGAGAATTACAGATTGCATCAGCATATGCTCAAGGCAGGAGATCTCTCCTGACTGGGTATCCCATTTTAACACCTAGCCGAGTGACGAGCTGGGATCACGGCAGCGGCACAGCCTCTGGCAAAGCAGGGCAGCTCTCCTGCCACACGGAGCATGCACAGGCAAGGAAACGCAGCTCTCACAGACATAACGTGTTCAATTCTGTACACAAACTGGGATCAGTTTGAAATACAACCCAGACATTTTAGTATGACCAGAGTGATGTCAAAGACAGCTGCACTTACAGCAGCCTCCTCTAATGAGTCTGGGAATTTTCTCTCAGAAGCCCAAAGGAATGCCTGACTAAAGGATGAGCAGGTAAGCATATGTTCTGGGCTTTGTACAAAAATTTCTGCTGGGCATCAGGGTTACGAGAACCCAGGCTGTCATCTGAGCTCCTTGAGAGGCTTTCTTTTCTTTTCTGAAAAAATTAATTTATATTCAAAGGTAACAGGTTCTTTCAGGATTAAAGGATCCATGTGTGCTCATGAAAGTAACATTTTTTTGTTCAGAATGGCCTAAGAAAGTTTATTCAGCTTCAGTCCTTGTTCAGCTGGGACACTGAACAATGAGTGATGCTACTCCCAGTGACACAGACCAGCAACGCAGCAGGTAAGACTGAACAGGAACATCTCCAGAAACAGGAAGGAGGATAAGAACTTCAGGGCCTAAGGGAGGCTCTATTCACCAAAAGCAAGTTGAGTCACACCTGTGGATCAGAGCACCTGCAGCTTGACCAAACTGGATGATCTGGGTGGATTCCTCTTCAGACATGATCTCTGGTTGCAGAGAGAAAGAGGAGGGTCGTGACAACTCACACTTCTGTTTGTCCTCCCAAGACTTCAGGGTGCTCTCAAATGCCTAAAAACACAGCAAGCAAACTGTAAGGTCCCTTGTAAAGCTCCTATAAAAACCCAGTGACTGTGCCTATGCCCGTAACACATGTAGATCTGGTACAGGCACTTTTCACTGCAGGGCCCAGTAGTTAAGTTGCTTATAACTTTGCTAACTAGCTGGCTGGGATAAAGTTTTCCATGCCACATGCCTGCCTTGGCCGAATTTTTGCTTAAGCATAGTTTTAGTCAAAATTACTGGGCCAATTCTGATGGCCAGACTAGCAAAATCTAATAATTCCCTACTGGTGGCAGCCTTTTCTTTGAGCAGCTGTATCACCTTTCCACTTCAGTATTACTATGACACTTCAGAGCTTGAAATGAAAAATGTTCACGGCTCCTCCTTATCTGGAAGTAAACTGGGCTTCCCTGGGAACTGGTGGTCCAAGCAGCTGAACTTGGAGCTAGGACCTGTCCCATCTGCAACTTTACTGATCTTCCTGTGGGCAGCAGCTAATGGTGTGGGAAGAAGAGAAACAGATCCAATGCAGAAAGATCAATATTGAATATGGTGAGAATGAAAATTATGGAGCCCTGTGGTAATGCATTTCTTTCCCCTACTGGCCCTCATACTGGAAAACCAGGCTCTGCCACCTTAGTGCAAGCTACCTGCTGATCTCACTCTTGCTGATGACTCTTCAGTGGTCCAGATGAGGCCAAATAAGGGAATTTTAGTTTTTCCATCTTCAGTTTAGGAAACTATATATCCCAAATCACATTTGAAAAATGTTACTAAAGGTAGGGGGTCACATGCATGAAGGGAGGACCCCACTTCATCAACTGAACAGGACAGGTTTGCTCTGTGAAAGAAGGGGCACGCAATGACCATCAAAAGGACGGCAGGAAAAACAAAGTTGAGTGTGTAACTGCAAAACTGGAACCTCTTCCTCAGTGGCAATTCCATGACTGCAAAACCAAGTTGGCAGGCAATTAGGAATGGGCTGGCACAATCATAGCTATGCCTTCTGATGGCTGAACACATAGCACACTCACAAGGGACTGCTGTGTCGTCTCTATCTCTTGTGCTTCACACCACCTTTCCCACCATGCCCACACGTAGGTTGCCTCTCCTTTTTTCCCTCCCTTTACCTTTACAGCAGCAATCCTGTTCTCTCATGCTCTCTGTGCTATCTCCTTCAATCACTCTCCCTCCAAGTGTCAGTGTGATGCTGCAGAAGCTCTCATAACCTTCACAAAAGATTGTGTGCACTATTCCTGTCTCGTCTCCACAACATTCACATCAGAGCTGACAGGACACTCTTTGAACTCAAAAGAGGATAGATTCAGACTAGATACAAGGAAGGATTTTATACGATGAGGGGGATGAAACCCTGGCACAGGTTGCCCAGACAAGTGGTGGATGCCCCATCTCTGGCAACAGTTAGACCACAGGCTGGATGGGGCTCTCAGCAACCTGGTGTAGCGGAAGGTGTCCATCCCCAAGGCAGGGGGTTGGACTAGATGACCTTTAAAGTCCCTTCCAACCCAAACTTTCTGTGGTTTTATGATCAACATCCACTGCTCTCCCAGCTAACAGGTCTCTGGTGCCCTGTCCTACCATGACAAGGGCTTTGTATGCCCACCTTTGCTTCCTTTTCATACTGTTATCTTTGTAACTCTCTGCCAGGCAATGTGCCTCAGGCCTGTACCAGGCTGCTTTCCCTTTTCCCCCTTGTTGTACTTCTTCTTGTTTTTCAGCAGGTGAGTCCTTTGCAGAGGACTTTGATTTGCCCTGGAAGCTGGGTAAACGGGTGTTATGCTGGAAAGTATGAAGAGCTGCTATCAACAGAACTGTTTATGCATGGACGGTCACAGGGTTGGGAGGAATCATAAAGCCTGTCTGTGCCACAGCAAGGTCTTTATCCTTTCCTTTGTCTTACCACTGCTCAATCATACAGCAAAAAAGCAAGGAGGCTTCCTTATCTGCTGGTACTCATCAGATATATTTAAAAATTATGAGATGAGACCGACACACACTTCTGAACAAGGCATAAGATGCTGCTTTACACAGTCAATGAGGTATAAGCCACATACTGAACAATAATGTGAAATTAAAACATTGACCGTCTGAATCTAGACAATCCACAGCACTTGGCGAGGCAGGCATCCTGTGGGAAAAACAGCATGCAAGCATGTTAAAAAACACTGTCACAAGGCACCTAGAAAAGGAAGTAAAATAAGCTTGCATAAACAATCTTATTTATGCCATTTTCCAAGTGGTGAATGCAAGTTTAACTACATTCTTTCCCAAAAGTTTTATGGTGTGTAACAAAATACGCTTCTTGCATTCATAAAGATAACACCCATGCGTGGCCCTTGCCACGCTCTCCAGAAATAGGTGACATTGAAACACGTGTGTACTGCACAGGGCATTCGGGATGCTCTTACCCTGTCTCGGGTGAGGGTCTGTGCCCTGTTCTTGTGAACAATCCAAATGTAACCTGGAGGCTGGATCCAGGCTTCTCCATCCACTTGTACAGGAACTCCCTCTTCTCCAAGGATCGCTATCTTTACTGTCCGGCACTGCAAGGAGTGACTGGGTCAGAAAAGCTCTAAAATATTGATTTTCCAAAAGCATAAGCCATTCTCTGTCTTTCCAAAGCCCCTCCCCAGATGCTGTACCTTTGGTGCTACTTGAGGCACACATGTCTGGGCAGCAGGGCACTCCTCACCCTTGAGCAGCAGGGAACACCTGCTGCGTCTTTGGACTAATCTGTATTTGAGTTGTTGGTCTAACTCCTCCTACAATGAATGCTAGCAAACAATTCCACACTCAAACTGCCCCTGAGCACGCCCACTTCCAGCCCTGGTGGATGCTCTCTCCATGGACCAGAGAGAGCAGAAAGAAAGGCTTTATGAAGTCACCAGGTGGAGAAGAGGCAGGCAGGAAGAGCTCACAAAAAGCAGCTGATACCTGTGCAATCCGGTGATGCTGTAGGTTTATCACACGGGACACTGCCATCTGCATGCTACCAAACACAGCTACCACCTCCAAAATCTTGTCATCGAAGGAAGGGGCTGTAAATGTCTGCCACATACAAGGGAGAGAGAATTCAGCTGAGGCACAGCTTTGTTGGAGAGGTTTCCTTTACCCCCTATTGGTGCTGACCTGGGGGTTGGCTTTCAACTGGGCTCTTTAATCTGTATAAAATTAACAACAAGGCTAGAAGGTGAAGATCTGGAATGAGCTAGGAGGGAGAAAAATGAGGCTTCCAATGGTTAAAGTATAATGCAGACATGAAGGCTACAGGCCACATGGCAATAATTATTCTTTTAAGAGTAAGGACTCCATTTCCAAAAAATACAGTGTTTCTGAGTGAATCTAGCTGTCTTTACCATCAAGGAGCTTTACTTCTCTGTGGGGACAAGGTCAACCTAAAGAACTTCCTGCAGGTCCAAATGCTCTGGTGATGTTTTTTCTGAATCATTACAGACTGCCTGGATATGAAAGCTGCTCAAGGTTGGATTTCAGTATCTCAGCCACTTCCCACAGAAAGTGCATGCAGACAGGCCCCTTGCCCTTTTCTTCCATGCACTATTTTCAGGGGCTGTGGCCTCAAAAGCAACATTAAGTAGAAATATTTCTTGGACGGCCTTAGAGAATACTCACATCATCTTCCTTGGTTCCCCCCCAGAAGTTGGTGCCTCCTGCATAGCTGGGAATGTTGAGTACAGCAATCCCCTGGAGACTGGGCAGAGGGATTGGCCTCCCATCGCACTGCACAGAAATGAAGGCAACACTACTCTCAGCCCAGCAAGAGAGAGACCCTCCTGTCAGAGCATGCGCTCTGTGAACAGAAAACAGCCTGCACCATCTCAGTAATACAGTAATTCAGGTTTCGTCCTGTTCATTCTTGGCCTAGAAGAGTAGAAGTTATCCACTCAAGCCTCATGAGCCACACATCTTCTAGCAGACATAGATTTGAGAGAGATACTGTTGCTTCTTTTCCTCTAACAGGAACAGGGCACACCTCAGAGCCTTGGCAAAGCCTCTTGGTTTATTCCTCAAGAAAGGGTAATAAAACTCCTGAAACATCCATGTGATGAGGGTCTCCTCCTGCAAGTTACCTGTTTATGCTTTACATGACCTATACAAAAATATTTATTTTCCAGTTGGATGCACATTATAGCACTGTTAAATGCAGAGCTTTCCACTGCATCCACCATCTAAAATGATGTGCTCATGTGAGATACCACATGTAACATAACAATCTTATGTTACGTTACAATGCTGAACACTGCGTTGGGAACAGTGAATACTTTCCAGCAGGAAGATACTTCTTCCCTCATGGGCTGAGAACACAAGTTATGCTCCAGAATCAGGAAAAGCTACTTTTAGTTAGCTCAGAGTGACATACAGCAAGTACATTGTTTCAGGCAGGCAAATGTCACCAATGTCAAATCACCATGCCAAGGTCACAGTGCCTGAAGGAGATGGAATTAGGCATCCCAGTCTTAGGAACAGCAGATCATGCTAACTCCTCACCTCCAGCAAGACCTTCTGCTCCAGGTTTTTATATGTTCTGTGAAGCAGCTCCTTGGTCCCCAATACTCCATACCACATCATGTTCTTAGTACGACTTCTAAGGGGGCAAATAAAACAAGTCAGCACAGACATTTACCCTTTCACTAAGAAGGAATAAAAACTTCACACTGAAATGGTACCTGCTACATCCTAAAACACAAAGGTGCTTTGCTTCCAAAAGGGTCAAGCACTCCAAGTGGTCGCTGTTTGTGCTAGGAAACTACTTCCCTTTAAATAAATGTCAGGTAGGAATCAAGCATGAGTAACAGACACTACTGGAAACATACACAGACTGCCCTGGCACAGAACTTGTCCATCTCATACACCAGGACATCAACAGTACTTGGTTGTATTAGCTCATATACAGCAAATGTAGCCAATCCCAGGCTACACAGAGCATCCTGTAGTTGCTCAGGTATTCAAAAGGCCAAATCTGTTGTTTGTATTGAGTCAGGATCAACACCAAAACCAGCCTTTGTGGCACTTAGAACTGAGATGTGCTTCTCTCATAGCTAAACAGCAATCCCAGGGGAAAAATCTGTGAGTAAGATGATATAAATAGAACCAATGTGCTAAATCTGCACCAATGTAGCTACTTAAATACCTTATAGCATAATGAATCAGTAATAAATCAGTAACTTATCTCTTCCATCATGATTTCAAACCTTGAAGGAGCATTATGTAGACAATACACCTATTCAGCACATTGTACACAACCAGCTTCAAAACCACGCAGAAGCATGAAGTGGTTCAGTCACTTCTAGCATCAATCCAAAGGTCAGTCAAAGCCAAACCCACCTGCATTTCTCTGGGTGCTCATCACGTTTGTTGTTGAAGTCCAAAGAAATCTTTGCATCCAGTCCAATTCCAAAGTAATTATTCATGACACACTTCTCTGTGTAACATTCACTGCCAAACAGAAAGACAGAACTTCCATTTGTAAGTCTCGGTACCATTTGGTGTGTATCTCACACAGAATCAGAATAATTTAGGTTGGAAAAGACCACCAACACCAACTGTGTCAGATGTGGCACTGCATGTGTAACTCCATAAACTGATCGTTAATCCCTGGAACACAGCATATGGACCCATTTATGTAACTCCAGGCTGCTGCAGTCCATTACTTTGGCCTATAAACTAATCCCCCTCCCTGCTCAGCTCCATTTGCAAACGCCCACTCCCTCCCTTCAAGCTCCTAAGCATACTCACAGATTTTCAGGCTCAGAGTTAAAGGGATCAGCATGGATCAACAATCGGCTGATGACAGAGCTCCCAGGCAAAGAACCTGACATGCCAGCACGAATATCTGTAGGCAAATTGACCATGGAGATAAGCATGACTAATAATAAGCAGAAAACAGGTAACTTCAATCCCAAAGACAAGATAACAAGAGTTGATACATTCTTCCCTGTCATTTATGAGGAAAGCAAATAGCATTAGTGTTTTCTTTCACTCCAGAGGTTAGCTCCTTTGACAAGGAGAAGGGTTTCTGGGGCTGCCTGCAGGGTTTCTGATTGACAGTGTACTGCCTAAGACCAGCAGCACAGTTGTACAGAAACATGGAAAAGGGGAATAAGAGTGTACTCTCTGCCGCAGCTTTTTTGTTCCAGGGTGAGACATGCAATATCCCTGCTACAGTGAATAGAGAGAAAGGAGTAGGAGTGAAGCTACGATCCAAGTTGTTCAAGAATTACTATCTCCTGCTTCTTAAATTATTAACTGGTGACCCACAAATAGTAGGTTTGTCAGAGAGAAAGGAAATTACCTGCTTCCAGAGGAAGCAATTTGAACAAACAATTTGGGGGAAGAGATGGAAAGATACTGCCACAGTGATGGGGAGAAGCTGCTGCACATCATATGGGAGGTGGGAATTCTGCTGGGTCTGTGCACTTCCAGTCACTTCAGCCTTCACATTAAGGGACTGCTGCTCCCAAACCTATGGCTGCCACTCTTCAGAAACCTTTCTCATCTGCATCATCTCCCCCTTCTCATGGTTACTTTGAGATCAGTATCCCCTTGCAATTGGCATCTAAATTCTGCCACTTCACAGCATTAATAAAAATCTGTGTCTAAGTCTTAGCTATAAACTGGAAACTACTACAGCTCGTTCCAAGCCTCCGCTTGCAGTTATCCACAAAGGAATTTCTCTCACGGTCAACCCTGCATGAAAGGGCATCTGGCAGGACAATTTCATGTTTTCATGTGGGGACTGCAGCCTGTGCTGCAGTCACCCATGCTCCAGCTGGCTGCCTCGGTGGGAAGTGGTGGGTGTTACACTTACTTGGGTAGAGGATTTTTGTGTTCAGCATTGGCAAGTTGTCCCGGTTTCCTGTCTGGGGAGGAAGGGATGCAGAGCTGCCCAGTGACAAACTTCCTTTGTTTACTAGTCTTTCGCAAGGAGACTTGGAGGCTGTAAAACAACAACACAAACTTGGCTATTGACAAACATAGTGCTGTGATTCAGACCAGCACAGCCCAAGCAAAAACACTGGGTTAGGAATCACTCAACAGCAAAACACTTGAGCCCCCAGAAAACAAAGAATTGACAGAACCAGTCATTAAGATACAGAGATGTCACGTATGTGCTCCTGGAAAACCTCACAGATTGGAAGTACCAAAACGCCACATGAAAAATACTAGAAACAGAGATGAGAAAAAGCTGGTGTCAGCAGCACAACAGGCAGGGTATTTGGCTCCAAATCAATACTCAGGGAAGTTCCAAATGTATCAGGAGTGATCAGGGATCTCTAACAAATTATTCACATAACATGGTTACTAAAGCAAACTGGCTGCTGTTCTCTGTCATCTGCAAAGGATGACATGAAAAATGCTCAAGACTGTCCTTGTCGAAGCACTGAAAGCCAAAGAGAACCCAGATTACTAGCTAAGGTGCAAAAAAATTTCTGAATCCTAGGCTTCATGTTAATATCATGGACCAGCCGTGAGAGATGTAGCAAAAAGTGGGGCATACAGCACAGGCTAGAACACAGAAACGTGCAAGGCCTGAGAGCAATCATGCAAAAATTTGAGAAGAACAGAACACAGAAGGTAATACACATAACACCTCCTTCTCTTTTTACAACTAACAGAATTGTAATCCACAGGCAAGACCTGCATGGTGGCAGCCCCAGAGCAGTACCTTTTGGCTGGCTCCTCCCCTTGGACACTCCATAGCTGCTGCTGTGTGATGACTGCACAGAAATCTTATCCTCGTTCCTCAGCTCCTTAGCCTCCTCAGAGGCTGAGAGACTAAGGAGGAAGCCCTCTTGCTCCCGGGTCTGGGCGTTCTGCTCATCTACAGCTGTATGGAGAGATAAAGTAGGTGAGTGCCTCACAGCTCTTCTGGCAAGGAATACCTCCCACTCATGTAAATAACAGCAGGATGGGACTCTAAACGCCCTGACTCCTTAAAGGAAAGAACAGGAATAACACAAAGCTTTCCTTTATCATTTGTCTCAGCTCTGCTCTGAAGAGCTTTTGGAATCAGGCTGGCTTAGCCTCCTTGTTTACTGTGCTGAGCTCTTTAGCAGTGAGGCTCTAAATAGAAGTGTTCATTTTTAATGTCACAGGTACTCAGGCATCCTGAGATGTAAACTGTGCTAGAGGTGATGGGCTTCCATTTATTTGCATTTAGATGTTGCCAGGAATTCTAACCAGACGGACATGAAATGATTAATGAATTTCCTGTTTGTTTAATCTGTAGTGGTGCAATAACATAAGCCACTTGAAATGGGAACTTAAGACACATATAATCGAGAAGGAAGAAAATAGCAGTTGGTAAAAACCAATACAAACAGAGGAAAAGAATCAGATTGCACACTTTAGAAGAAGAAAAACAGTTTGGAAAAGTTGAACAAATACATCTGAAATGTAACTGGAGTTTGCTCGAGAGCTAGTAAGATTTAAATGTCAGCATGCTGCCTAAAGAAGTCAAAACTTCCTTTGCATGTAATCAACAGGTCTTTTCCTCCCCAGCAGCCCCTGCCAGGGCACAGCTCTGAATGCCCTCAGCTGCTCTACCAGCTCACTACTTGCATAGCTCACCCCCTTCTTTCAGTCTCTTCCTCTCCCTTGTGCTGACCCTGTAGCTCATCAGAACTGCCCACGAGGCGATCCAACCCACTTGCGCAGCAGGAACAGAAACACTTCTGGCTGGATTAGCAAATTGCTTGGGCTCCAAAAGAACTCCACAAACATCAAACCGGCCTAAGATAAGCAGCAGCAAAGTGAGGGAGCAGTAAGGTCAAGGCCTCCTGCTTCACCAGAAGCAGGATGTTTGCTGGACTTCCACTATTCACCATCAACAAAGGTTGTATACAATGTTGCAGTGCTGGAAATCCAAGCAACATTGCAATGATTTGTAACTCACTACACAGTTGTTCACAGTGCAAATCTGGGTGTGCATGGACGCTACATCTGCAACTTCAATGCTTTTATCTCCAGTAACAGTCTATTAAGTACTTCCTTTGGCCTCAGTTAACCCCCAAGTTTGTGACTAACACCTGGAGACTGATGCCTTTCAAAGGAAAGGAAACCTGGAGCATTGTGAGAGCATTGTGGGAGCATCGTGCCTGGAGAGAGACAAGGGACAAGATGTGGAGAAGAGGGTCACCTGCCTAAGAAGTTAATGTCAGAACAGAACTGACTTGCACCGAGGTGCAGTGTTGTAAGTTCTTCCCAGGGACAAAGCTTATTTAAGAAGTTCCTGTCTTCTCCCACAGTTGTACTACAGCAACGTTTTGCTGGGCTCTGCTATAAAGAGATTAAAACATTTCAAGTTAAAATGCCTAAAATCCTTTCTTCCCAAGTATTTTCAGATCTGTTTTACAGCAAGGCCACGCAAAGAGCTGCACTGACACAATTGTGGTATGGGTGGGGACAGACAGGAAATGCAAATTAACAGTGTGGGAGGGTAGGAACTTCCTAAACCTGCCCGCTGGGAGAGAACACACCTTGAACTTCAGACTCATTTACCACGCAATGTTTCAAAAAGGTGGGCTTGACAGAGATAACACTAAAACTAAATGGCCAGGCTTACTGAACAGCTTACCTAGCTCAGGAAAGCTGCTTTCAAAAAAGAAGCCTGCTGCTCCCCAGAATAAAGGAAATTTTTACTTCTTAAGAGGCTGTAGGAAGCGACAAGCAGGACTCCTGACGGGTTACCTTTTTCTGCATGCTCTATTATCTGGCGAATGGCTTTTTTCAAGCTGTTGGCTCTCAGCATGAGCTGCTCTCGGGGACGGAATATCTGGGGCCTTGCAGTGCATGCTGAGCCCACCGAGCGCTCGCTTGAGGAGTCACCAGCACTGCCCGACCCATCCCCGTCCTCCGTCTCCTCTGCAATGGTGGGAGGAGGGTTGGGCAGAGAGGAAGACGCTTGAGATTCATCATTCAGTGTCTTCAGCAATGAGTCCAGCTTCTCCTTCAGGACAGAGCACTACATGAAGAAGAACAACATTTGAGTAGAACTAACAGTCGCCTAGGGAGATCATTCTTTTAGTGCTTACTGAACTGCTGCTATCCTAGTTCTCTGAAAAGAGAGCAGTTTTACACTGCAGAAGTAGAAACTCAAATATTTTTTCAAATTTTACCTTCCTGGCCATGACCTCTGACTCCTCTGAGCTTTCTGTTGCCTTCTCATAGGCTTTCCCTACTCGAGCCACAAAATCCTTCACTGTCTCACAAAGCACCCTAGACAAAAGAGGAAAACAAAATCATGCAAGGATTGTCACAGGATTTTCACAGTTCAACTTAGAGCAGTTGTCCACTAAGTACTCACTTGGCTGAGGAGATCACCACTGAATGTTGGTCAGAAGTCAAAATTTTGGACAAATGAGCAGCCACAGAATCTTCATAGCAGAGAATCTTCTGCACCTGTTGACAGTCAGAAAGAAGCCACTGGGGTGCTGCTTCCCAACATTACAACAAATGCTGTGAAATCCTGGCTCCTCGGAGAGTACCTATCACTCTACAGATTCTTTTTGCCCTGAAAAAGTTCCACAGTCCAAGGCTCTGTTACTCACTGAAGATCTGAATATGATGAAGAAACTAATTCCGAACCTACAAATCATCAGCAATGCAGTTCTTAGAGTCTCTGATCAACTGCAAATCTAAAAGCACTGGGGTTTTTTGTGACTGCTATGCAGCTTGACACTATTTCAACAACTTGATGTCATGAAGCAAATAAAAGGTAGCACTTTCCTTTCCGTCCCGTTCCAAAGTATCTTCTCCTCACCCCTCATTATGGTTGTTGACTCTGGTAACCCAGCCTCCATCCTTCTCCATAATACTTCATTGACTTAAAGCCCCCAATCTTTGCAGCTCTGGCTACACCCATGGCTCAGGTCTGCTCCACTGGAGCTCAGCCACTGCCTCCTATCTCGTGTGCTCCAAGGCTGGTGCTCCAGTCCCCTGCCCTCAGCATCCTGCGAGGTACCTCTGAATCCTCGCTGAAATCTTCAGTGACTGTGGAAGTGGAGGCCTGGCGAGGGAATTTGGTTTCATACACCATGATGCTCCACCTGTTGAAAATCATACGTGTCACTACAATGCAGATGGTTTCCTCTGTTATCCAAATGTAACAGGTTAGAACCTCAAAGCACAACAAATTGCACTTTTGGGAGTCATCACTGATATAAAGAAGCCACAGAGTGGCAGTGGAAGTACAGAGGAGCTGAACTGGGGAAGAAGGAAGGATGACAAGCATTCTACAGCACAGGGAACATCTCTCTTCCCTCTCCACAAAAATTCCATGGGCATTACTTGATTCAACATAAGAGATGCCAAGATGCAACTCTAAAGATATGAAACAGTTTTAAATGTACAAAGATATACAGGAGGTATCAATACTAAGGGTAGTCATCCACTTCTGCATTTGGCTTCCATTTCTAAGCCAAGCTCAAGATAAATTGGTTCAGATTTACCAAGAAGAAATTGCTTAAAAAAAAAAGTCATGACTTTAAAGCTGACAAATTCAATTGATGAGGACTCTGGGATAGAACAGAGGACACTGGACATCAGAAAATTTCACTTGTTACTGTTCTGCAGCAGCAACATGGAAAGTCAGACCACTTTCTGCTGCTAGAGGGTAACAGTAGATTATCAATGACAAAATGTTATCTGGCATTAGTAAGAGGTCCAGAAGCTTGGCAGAGTCAGGACTGCCCTGTTCTCCTGAAAGGATATTTTCACACAACTCTTGAAGAGCAGATGATGTTAATGATGGTTACTCACCGGTCCAGCATTTTGGTACTGGCCCTCTCCAGCTTCTCCAGGATCTGCGGGAGCTGGGTATCATCATCACAAGCAGAACCCCAGCCTAAAACACGGGCAAGATCATTCCCTGTTCCCAAGGGCAGCACTCCCAGCTGGCACTGCATTAGAAAAAAGGAAAACAAAAGTGATATTCAAATGGGAAAACACAAGCCAGGAACAGCCATGAGTAACATGACTGATTCCTTCACACACCAGTCACTGAGAAACAGCTAATCCCAGAGTGGGGAGAAAGTAACTGGATGGGGAAAACAGCCAGAAAGCATACAAATAAGGAAACATTTCCTGTACTTTTGGTTGTGAATTGAGAGATGAGCATTCTACAGCTACCATCTCAAGGAGCACCTCGCTAAAGTAAACCTCCTAGAGGTTTATATTTAGCCATCAGGTGGTGCCATTGTGTTTCTGTAAAATTAGCACAGACAGCTCCCAGGCGAAACACTGAATGATACTTCCACCCCAGTGAAGTTTCTGCCTATCCCTAAGACTCAGATACTACACCATGAGAATTAAAGGCAACAGAACATAACCTATGTGGAACTCCCAAGTTTCTGACCACAGCCCTTTCAGAGCATGTCTCTGCTGGTGATAGAGCAGGAGTACTCAGAGCTACTCCAAAAGCTTGATCTTGTGGAGGAACAGGAGAATGTGGAGACAGGGATAAAGACTTAATCCATTACTGGATTCCTTTCTTGCAGAAAACTAGTGCAAAAGCACTGCTACAGTAAGCTTTCAGCAGCTTCAGTCCTGGGGCAAATGACATCTGCGTGACAAGGAAAGTCCTCTTCAGTCCATGCTGTTGTTACTTCATTCCCTCATCCAACCAAGCTCTTGGGGCAGGTACCTGCTTGTGAAGGTTGAGGCTATCAATTTCAGAGAGAACCCAGCCAACACTTCCATCCCCACCACAAACTAGAATCCGGAAAGTGTCAAATTTCTGGAACAAGCGTAAACTACAGAGAAAAGAAAGAAAAAAGGAAGAGGGAAAAACAATTAGCCGTTACAGAAAGAAATTATAATTCCAATCTAGGTAATAAACATGGCAGCTTTGCTTAAAGTAGGCTCTGATTTTGCAATGAATATGGGTCACTGCCAGATTACAGATGAATTAAAATGGTTATAATTAAGGGATTATAAATACAGCTATGCAATTTACAATAGCTATTCACTACAGAAATATCTCCCAAGACATACTCATAAAGCAGGGCACTTTTGCCTATACAGAAGAGGAGACAAGCATGTGATAGCTGATTATCCATTGAATTTACTCCTTCTTGCAGCCTTGCTGCGTCCAGCCTAACACTAGTTATTTGTCACTGTTCTAAGTGCTCTGATGTCACTGCCTTCACACTCACGGCCACACCAATTAAAACAAAGCTTCAAGAGGGGGATTTTCATGCAGCCAATCAGCCAGGAGACAATTGCAAGAGGACATAAAGCATCACAAGCTTTAGTCCTTCTGGGAAAGCAACATAAATCACTGTTCTGGTGCCTTCTCTGTCCCGCAGGCTGGCAAACAGCTCACTAGTGTGAATTTCTCCATCCACCCTTTCCAGAATAATAAAAACAACCTCTCCTGTTTGAAACTGTGCTTCCTACTGAACATTTTTGAGATCTACTACCTGCTTTTATTTTGAATTTGTATGTATTTTTTTAATTATTATTACCTAAACAGGATTTGCTGTAGTACACGAAAATCCTTATTTTATCAAGTGTTGCTGACACACAAAAGATGACTACCAGAAATTACAACATCTTATGGTACAAGTCTGACTAGCATCAGCTGAAAATATTCAAATTATCAAGAAGCAGCCTTTACCCTGTACCATCACTTCCTTTTTAAGTGAATATATAAGAGCAGCTGTTTTAGAAGTGTGCACCACAGCTCAAGAAGGTAATTGATTCCCTCCTTTCCATTCCTGCTTAAAAGCAAAACTCCTCACGATAGTCAGTCCGGCTGGGGAGGGGAACAAGAGAAGTACTCAATTTTACAAGTCTTTTGTAAATTATTTTTCAGCCAAACACATCCCCTGGACAGAATACTGCAGTTTTAAATGCCAGTGTTTTGCAATATGCTATGGCAAAGAACCACAACAGTTCTCAGGAGAGCAGAACCCAATGATCACTCACCCAGGAATGGACACTCCCAGATTTAGCCCCCAGCATCCACAGATCTAGTCAAAGACTTGGAGTCACAGTTAGGAAAAGATGAGGGAAATTCACCTTGTGTTGGCTCTTATTATAAGGAACACCAATTAATGAAAAAAGTTACTCAAATCTGATGCAACAGAAAAACATCTGGAAGCAGGCAAACTAAAGACCAAACTTTTTTTTAAGTGAGAGCTGCAGAAATACACAAAAGAAATTTATTTTACGGCACTCACTTTTTTTTACATCCACAGATATTCTAGCATAATCTGGTAAAAAGTCTGAAATGTAACTTAGATCCTAGGGCAGAACCAGCTTTACCAAATGCACTCATAAGAGATCTTTCCACAATATCACCAAAAAGTCTTTGAGGGATGGAAGTTTCACAGACTTCTCAGGTAAATTATTTCTCAACAAATCTCATCTTGGCAATATTAATTTGCTATCTATGACATCCGTCTGTTCACTTGAGTTAACTGAAGTTAACTCTTCTTAGCAGTACATCAGGATGTCTGTTACAAGACTGTTGACAAGTTTTCTTTCAAGCTTTCCATGCCTGGTCTTCTTCCAGGGGAGTGTTTCTGGAATTCCCCCAAAACTCCTCAAGCTGTCCTGCTATTACTGATGAGTGGATATAATAACCTTTTTGACAATGTTTTTGGTTTTAGCTAATCAATAACACTGAACACAGTGTGGCAGGACATGCCTACCCCCTCCCTCTGCCACATGTTAAGCGGCGTGTATGCAAGAGATAACATGGGTGGGTCACAGCCCAGCTGTGAAGTATCTCTGGCGCTGAAGGGCTCAAGCCCCAGCTAAGAATCAACATCTTAGTCTAGAATGCAAATGTGGGGAGAGATGGAAGAGATATTCTTGACCGAAAGACACGGTTTTTATGTCTATAAAAGCCCACATAACTTTCACAGAGGCAGATGTCTCTTACACACTCCTTTGGGAAATGTGTGAGGGATTTCTCCCTGGAGCTTGTGCAACTCCAGGTCACTTCCCTGGGATTGAGAGAGAGGACTTCGATGCATATCCCTTCAGAACTGGTGGTGAGAAACATTGAACCCTAAGTTGTACTATTTCTAAGCTAGCTATAATTTTAACGGTGCCTTTAACTCCGCGTGTACTTACTAATACTCCCCTCTTTGTTGTATCCCTGTGCAGTAATAGTCTGTTTTAAGCCTTATGTCTGTTAGTTTTACGTCTATAAATAAGTAATTCATTTTATAATAGACCGAAACAGTCATCATTAAAAGAACTTGTCAATCAGGGTGGATTCTGGGGTGCTAACAACCTCAATAACGCGACTGTCTTTTGTCAAAGGCCTAGGCAAAAGACAGGAGCAGATTTAAATCCCCCTTGATTCATAACACACAGAGAGAGGAAAACCCCTACAAACCTCACGTATTCAATTTTCTCTGAGGAATAGGTTCCCTGTTACATTTGAGGGTGAGCTTAATCAAATAAATCCCTTGTACTTTTGGGGTATTTACAAGGAATTTTTGTTTCCACAGAATATCTGCCTACCCGAGGTGAGGTCCTCCATTCATGAGGTCAAAGACCTGGGCTGGATTCAGCAGCTGCTTGAATCTTCGTAGAAATTTTACGCCTTGGTTGTCTCCACTTTTTGAGTTGACAAAGACCAACAAAGGGCTTGTGCAAGAAGGGGGACAAGTAGCTTTCCAGAAACCTGTTGGGGCAAAGCAAAGTGAGCGAGAGGAAAAGCCAAGAGATGTGAAGCTGCCCATGGGGATGGAAAGAGCGAAAAAACAACAGCCCACACCCCAGCCCAGCTGTGAAGCAACCAGTATTTTCCTTGTGCTTATGGCACTCACTGGGTGAACGCCACATGTGTACAGCCCTGAATCCAGCACGAACCACACCTCATGCTGCTAAATGTCACACTTATCTCCTAGCAGTATTCCAAAATTTTCAGCTTCCCCAACCTTCCCAAAGTCCTTCTGCAATATAGTTATTGTCAATAAATAACCAGCTGCAGCTCAGCAAACATTACAGGGACATTACAGGGAGATAAACTGAATGCAAAAGCAAAGCGAACAGTTCACTGCCATACTCAGCAATGGCTTCCAGGGGGAGTTTCAGCAACAGCAAAAGCAGAATTTTCAGCTGACAGAACCTGGCATTAGTAGTGCCAGCTGAAGTCACTGAGAGGAAGAGAAAGAAGTGCTACTTACTAGCAGTACTTACCATCTGAATCAATGCTGTTAAGAGCAGTAGGAGGAATGACAGACACTTTGCAGAGCCCAAGCGGGCACTTGTTTGGCAGCAACTCTTTACATGCTGTGTGTACCTGGAAACACCACCAAAAAAGAGTAATTCAGACTCTTTTGGACACAGTGGTGTAACTCCTAAAGCCACCCAAAAGAAGTTGTAAGACGAAGAAAGGCAGAGGGGGTGACATCACCAAAAAATGTCAATTGATAAATTTATTGATAAAGTTATTTTAAGAATGATCTAATCAGAGCCTTCTACTAATTCTCTTCTTTCCATTAGTATGTACTTTCCTGCCATTTGAATTGATGAGACCAGCACTTCAGCTGCTGAGAGAACCAGGTAACAGATTCTGTGGCTTTAGGAGCCTTCAAGCATTCTGCTTTCAAAATCCCAGCCTCAGCAGAGAGATCTGAAGTAGCAACAGAAAAAGCTGGGAACTCAAGAGAACAAGGAAGCAAAAAACAAAGCAGGGAGACATGAGGGACATAAGAGGTAAGAGAAGAAGAGATTCATGAAGACACCCAAAAAAGGAAAAACAAAGTAGAGCAGGGCTTTTCTGGTACATAAAGACTGCAAGATAGAGGGTTTGCTTGGCATTTGAGCCCCCTCTTCCCCCCTTCTAAAAACATTTTGTTATACTTCTCTTGCTAGTACTATAGACAACTGGAAACATAGCAAGGTCTGCATCACTTCAGTGGTTAGGCAAGAGCAATCTATTGCAATGGAAAGGAAATTGCTATTATTAAAATGGCTGAGTATTCTTTATAGTTTGTTGCACCTTTTCAACCTGTAGAAATAACGGCTCCTTAAAATCCAACATATGCCATGCCTGAAGCATTGATTCATGTCTACTGTAATTAGATTCTTCTACGAAAGCTCACTTTCAAAATAAAATAAGCTTGGCTAGAAGCTGGATACTTTTTTCAGGCCTTGTTTTTAGGTATCACAGCAACACTTTTGAGCACAAATTAAATTTCTATTTCTTGCAGAACAATAAAGACCTTCACGGCAAACACAGAGAGCTTGGTTAGAGATTTTATTCTAAGCAAATGTCATTAAAAGAACATACCACTGAGCTGATCAAAAACTGTCCTTTTACTGAAATGATCACACTTATTTAACTCACCATGGCTTTGCACCACAGGCAGCGCCAGTCTTGCAAACGCAGGACACTGCCACAGGTTTTATCACACACAGTGCATTTGGCACTCACAGGTAGGTTTCCTTCCAGCCACTGATGTGGCATTGAGATCTGTAAAAGGTACAGAGGGACAGAAGCTTAAAGGTACAGGAGGCACCGTGGCTCTGAGACGCATAGAGAAGCAATTCTTTATATGCACTGTTTGAGGACAGCAAAGGCAATTTCTAGAAAACACCTGAGGACCAATTTTGGCATTTTACACCATGCTCAAGCACAAAAAGTCCAGGTGACTCACCCCAGGCTACCCAGGAAACACTGACTTGCATCAGACATCCCAATACGCTAAGGTGCTGTTACAAACACTCATTTAGTTTTGTTTTGCCAAAACTCAGATCAAGTTCCCCATGCCTCCAATTATTTAATTTCAACTCCCTCAGTACACAGCAGTTTATTCCTCCTAAGGAGTCCTTGCTACCCTGGTTGGACTTTTCACACAGAATCCCATGCTCTGACAGTAGAAATCTTTTCTGTGTAATGGCAGAATCTGCTATTTATGAAGTGAAAAAAATCTATAGAACACAAAGCAGTGCTTCCATATCAGGGTAAGGCTGGAAGAGTTCAGACTAACACCTACCCCATCTTCATCCTCAATGATATCCTTCCCAATAGAGGCCAGAGTTGTCCACTTGCAGTTGTTGGTTGCCCGCACAGCACAGCGCTTGTGGGCTTTAAACTTGCACACTAGGGAGGAAGAGAAGAATGTATTAATCCTGCCTCAGAAGTATAATGTGGCAGTATGTGTCTGGCTCCAGAAGAAAGCATGGGCACACTCTATCCTTTTTAGCACCACCAAAATGATCAGCTGTAAGTGCTCTCATCTAGCTATTAATTCTTGCCTTGTCACTTTTGTCAGCTGTTTGTACAAAGCTTAGTTATCACCTTGTTAAATTTAACATGATTTACACTCCTCCATCCTTTTACATAGCATAGGTGTCACCTCATTCATGTTAGAAGAATGAGCTGTGCATAGCCAGGCACTTCTGCTAAGCCAAAGCTGAGAAAGAATTACATCGTGGCACTCAAACACTTAACAAGGATGTTCTTACAAATACAATTATTCTCATGAACAGGAGTCTTCTTATGAATATTCTCTCAGATACCTCAGAAGCGTGTATCTGCTCACTGCAGACACATGATTTTAATAAGGGATGACAGTATTTGGGTATGTGGACAAAAACAAAAATAAAGTAAGGCTGTCCCTCCCCAGGCAGGGGACAAGGGCACACTTACCTTCACAGGACAGCCCATGAGACGTGACCCCGGACAAGGCCTCCCGACACACGTTGCAGTACGTTGGCCGGGCGTGGGAGCAGGCGTACCAGTTATGCATCCCTGAGAAATGGTCCATGCTGTACTGGGTAGACTGATGATATAAATGTATTACAGCAAGGTCTAAATTGGAGCAACGCTTTTTTTTCTCTGAAGACTTGCATGAAGCAGTCAGAAAAGGCAGAAACAGAACACCTTTTTTTACTAGGAAAGAGTAAACCACGTGCAGTTTATACTCACTAGCTGCAACTCAAGAAGGTCTCTAAGGCAAAAGAGACTACCTGAAGAAGCCACACCTTCATTACAGCTCCTGTACCACCTCTCATCCTTGTCTTACTACAAGTGTGTGTAGGGAAATGAACTGGAGAATTTATCCCCATGTTTTTGTTGGATTAAATTTTCAGCAAGATCAGTTCCCCAACCTGGCTCATTGTGTAGCAGAGAAATGCTTGTGCCAGCATGAGGGAGGCAAGCATCACAGTGGGGAAAACACAAGACAGCTTCTTGTGGTAGCAGTGCTCATCTCACTCAGCCCCAGGAAGCAGGCAGATGCACTGAAGCTGGCAGAATACCAAGCAGGCAAGATGTGAATTAGGACAGGGAGGATAACTGAAAAATGAAAAGACAGTGGGAAGAGAACTTTGTTTCATAACCTACTGTGGTAGTTTGAAGAGACTGAGTTGATAGACAAGTTTTTAGACCAATCGCTTCTCACGATTTTGCATATAAAGGGGCACTGGTGAGGGGAAGTCACTCTCTTCTAGTTCCAGTCCCTCAAGCCGGAAGGGTGGCGGGCCCGGGCCCTGCCGGGCCCCGCTGGGCCGGGCTGAGCCCCTGCCCTCTCCCCATCCCTCTTCGGGGATGAGGCACGGCACCCCCCGGGGTCCTGCAAGACCCCTCAGAGCCCGTGAGCAGCTGAAAAAACAACTATGACTGTGGCAGAGCCGAAAATCATCTGAAGCTGACGGACTCCCCTCCCCCACTCCACGCGGCGTGGACCCGGCGGGAGCCGAGACAGTTTTCTACCACCAACACAGCCAACATCAAACAGCTCGCAGCATAAAAAAGAAAAAGCTTTTCTTTCCACCGCAAAGCCCGAAAAGAAATCAGCCTTTCAACATGAAGGCTGCAAGGTCAAAGAGAAAGAGAAAGTAAGTCACGTGAGCCAAGATGGAGACTGAAAAAGAGGGCGGCAGCGTGTCTTTCGCGCGTAGCTTAAAAAGGCTTCTGGCACACTGTGGTGAGAGATTAATGTTACAAACTGTTTTATTTCTCAGTCAGAGACATGGGGGGAAGAGAATTCCATGTGTAGCCCGCAGAGGAGAAGCGTGGCCATGCTAGGCCACTTAGGAGCTGTAAGAGACTTTTAAAAGAGTTGTTGCTTTCCAGGCTGGAATTTGTTTATCCTTAAAAAGAATACCCCATTCTTAGTTCATGACAGCAGTTGTAAAAAGACTGCAGAATTCATGGAAGAAATACACTTCGCTGCAACAGATTTCCGGGCGGGTCTGTTTGCTAGTAGCAGTTTAGAAAACCACACTTTCAGCAAGAAGAACCTCTTTTTCTTTCAAATATAGAAGAGACTTAAAAACTACAATTCTGACCTAAAATCATGTGTGTTACCCTTTGTGCGAGTTGAAAAATAAGTGAGAGAAGAGAAAGAAAAAAAGGGACAGTTTGCTTTAATTTTTATCATTATCATTCTTTTATTACCTTTAACTCTGTTAGTAATAAACTTCTTTATATTCTGTAAAGTTTTGAGCCTGCTTTGCCCTTCTTCTAATTCTTATCTCACAAAAAAGTAAAAAATGCAAACAAAACCACCACACCTACCTATACTCTGAAAAGTTTTCTCCAAATTCCCAAGGGAGTATATACAAAAGCCAAACATTCTTTGGAGAATCACTTCAGTGTATTTGGGATCAATTTTACAGAAGGTCCTAACACTATTACCCATTATAGTCAATAAAATTACTTCTATTAACTTCACTGGAAGCTGACTCTCAAAACAAGCTGTGATTTAGCAGATGAAGCAGAGAATACAAAGGTACACATTTTCCTGTTACCTCAAAATGTTCACGGTTTTGTACAGTCTTCAGTGCTGCAATCCAATCTTCCATCTCTTTTCTGTTATCAGCACAAAGGATGAGCTTCCGACATGGAGTGATAATCTGAAGAGAGATAAAATGAGGAGTGAGCATTTCAGTGAGAGACAGCAAGAGAACAAACACCTTGCCAATAGTGCAGTCTGTTGAAGCTATTTTCAGAGCTGCACAACAAAAGTTATTTGCACCTTTGCACTGTGTTTCTCTTCCACCACAGCACACCTTAATTTCTTCCTAAATGTACACAGCCACCATGATTTTAGCTGTTATTCCCACTACTGAACTGAGTACAAAAATCTCTCATACCTAAATAACAGCACAACACGAATGAAGCACAGAGCAGCAGGAGTAATTATGTGCAGACCTTGCAAAGTCTTTTTAAAGGACTTACTATACTTTTAAAACTGGTAAGAACATTAAGACATGTTGTTAATAGCATAATATACCAGTTTCTAGCAATTAATGAATCAGATAATGTACTCTGCAATATCATACTAAAAATTTGTTTAGTCTCCCTTATGGGGAGGGGAGATATAAAACAAAATAAGCAACTTAGAAGAGAAATCAGATAATCTAGAAGAGAAATCACTGTATTTTGAACCCTCATGTTTCCTGAGGGCTTGTTCTATATACCTAAAAGATATTCCAACAAATGTTCCCCTGTCAGGCTGAGGCTGTGGTGAGTTTGCCTCCCTCTCACAATCCTGTCCTCAGTGTGTTTGTACCCTGGGCTAATTCCCATGCATTAGTTGCCCTGTATTAAATAAACAATGTTTTAATAAACCGGCAGAAGACACGCAGGGTGGCCAAAGTTTCCCTCTGTCCAGGGAGGCACCAGGTCCCCGTGTCCTCTACCACCAGCTCTCCTTCAGTCAGCTGGTGGCAGCAGAGAGAAAAGCTCTCTGCTTTTCAGAGGACCATGTCTGCTGTTCTCAGGGCTGCCCATTAGGCTGGAGTCAACTTGACTATGTATCAACCTTTATACTTCCTAAGACAAAAATCTTTCTTCCCCACAGTGTAGTTATCTCACTGTCTCTTTGTGCACACCTCTGTACTGATTTCCATCAAGCTGACTTAAATTAGACCAATACTGAAGTGTTTGCAATCCCTGGATTTAAGAAAAGCTACATTAAGGTTGAGCACTGTTAACAAAAATCAAAAGGCTCCCTTTTAAGTCAACTCTAAAAATTTCCAGCGGTCCAGACTCTCCTGCACCCCTCTACACATTGTACATGGAAAAATTTGTCAACATCATCTGCTTTTCAAGCAAATTGTACCTAACATCTGAAATAAAGGATTAAAATAAACTAGATTGTGTTAATCTCATGAGGCCCAACCATTCAGCCAAAGTTTTGTTAATGAACATTAAAATACCCACACTCATCACCCCAATACACGACCCGTTTTCCAGTCTGTTTCTCACTTCTCTCATTATCATTCATAAAACAGAATAAAAATAAAAGCCTCTCAAGTTGAACACCAAAGTTTTAGTTGATGTTGAAGTGCCTCAGAGCATCTGCCAAGAAATGTGGCTGTAATGTCAACAAAAAAGATAGACCTGGAAAGTGCTGCTTTATTTTAAGCTCTTCAATTTTCACACTGTATTTCTTTTCATTGACAGACTGCAGATTCACCTGCAATAACAACACCTTGTCCAGAGGCATGACCAGTACCTAGAAACAGGTGCTACCGACACATTAAGTAGGCAACGAAAGGAGCTAAATCCCTTTTTAAGGAAAGGACTGTCCATTCATATTAGAAACACAATTTTAGCATTTGAAGCATTCTGTCTTGGACAAAATGACCTGATCTGTATCAACTGTAAGCATACAGAAGTAAATATTTACACTATTCTAAAAATACAACTTTGAAGAACTCCTCTCTTCCCTCACTTTCCTTTAAACATTTCCAGCTTTGAAAAAATGTATTTCCAAAGAAGGTAATCACAGGAATGTTTCTTCTTCCTTGTGAAAGCAGGAAAGTGTTTAGTTAAACGTATTTCCATCAAAAACTCTGCTATGTAAGAATGGCTAGCCTAGAGAAACTTTTTCCAGAGCGTGAAACACTGATGCAAAAATCAGTGTGAAGTTAGAGAAGAACAAGGGGCATGTCTGAGTCCTGCTAAGAGGAAGCACCTTTTTCCCTGGAAGTAAAACCAAGGTTAACTAATTTGTTCAGACATCACTGGGCCTCACTTTCTCCCTGGTAGTAAGGCCAAGAACATCCATAGTTGCATATATACAACAGTAGCACATATAAAGTCCAAACATCCTGGGATGAAGCATCCAAGGACCTTTCATGGCTGTAAAACCAGCCAAGTTCTGTAAGGAACCACCAGTTCATTAGTGTCACTGGCATGCTCTGGGGCACTGGGAAGAACAGTTTCAGAACACTCCTACTCACTGCTGTCCCTTTTCCTATTTTTCTGCCTTTTGGGGGGGTAAGGGAAGGAAAATGCAAACTATAGCACAGTTTTTAATCATACTGGAAGACAAGAAATTTAAAATATTGACATAAAATACAGAAATGCAGACACTCCTTTGATAAGAATTAACTTCTGAGGCTACTGACTTCCTGGATCATTGAATGTACCATCTAATATAGAAAAAACTAATTCCTTCTTCAGTCACCTACTGTATAATCTTAAAAATCCCCACATTCAGTGTTAGACAACCCTCTGTTCAAAGAACAAAGTCAAAGTTTATAAGACAAGAGGATAAAGAAATGAAAATATTTTCATACATTAATCATCCAGACAACGAGTCACAGATTTAAAATGAAGGGTCTATTGTGTAACTACAAAACTGCAAATAAAAACGTAACAGTGCAGGATAAATATATGAAGAGCATTCCCCACTAGTCAGTTCAAAAGCAACATTTGCACTGGGATTTATTGGTATTACCAGAGATAGGAAATAGAAGAGTAAATCTCTTTAAAAAGCTTGCTCCTAAGGACAACAAACTGGGACAATTCAGACTTCACTATGAAGGACAGACAAGATTTTAATGTAACTAGGGCAGCAATTTGGGGAAATGAAGAAACCATACAAACCTGTTTTTCTGATTAATATGCAGCAGTATTACAGTTAAACATCTTAACGAGGATAATCAGGAATCCAGAAACGTGTTAATAGGGCCCCTTCCTTTGCAGAGCAGTTCGGCAGCTCTGCCGTTCACACACCCCACACCCCGCGGCCCAGCCCGGGTACCTGGGGAGCATCAGCCCCTCGTGGCTGCCCTGCGGCTGCCGGCTCCTTCCTGCACGGGCTGCTGGGCAGCATGTGTGCTACGGCACCAGGCTGAGCAACACAAACACTCACACTCCTCCTACCCCTGTTCCCTCCCTCTCCTTGAACCAGCTCTTTCAGCTCCAGACATCCACCTGCTGAAGGATACTGGCAGAAGGGCAAGGCTGTTACATCCACTTGCACTGTCCGGGCAAGAGCGATGATCAATCTAACATCTCGCACCAGAAATTATAAGATCGTTCTTGTCATCTCGAAAGAAGCCACAGCAATCTTCCCCCTGGAAAGCTGTTCTTTCCCAGACAGGATTCTAAGGAGTTCACTCCCAGCTGCAACGAGCCAACACTCTGGAACACAAGGCTTGGTTATCCCTGTTGGCGAGCATGGCTACAAATAAGCATGGTCCAGCTATTTTTTTGTTCCGGCTACAGCTTTTGACTAACATCCTGGAACAGTATATTCCACAGGATGACGACGCACTAGGTGAAGTAGCATTTCCTTTTATTTGTTCTAAATTTACAGAGCAGTAATGTCACCACTGACCTCTTGTTCTCATAAACGGAGAGCACAAAAACAACGATCTGATTGCTTCTGAGTTAGGATGAGGGCTGCCTTACTAGGATTTAAAAAAAAAAAAACAACAAAAAGCCTTCAGATTTATTTTTAATCTCACAGATTTTTGGCCTGTTCCGGGATTGGCAGAACTCTGAGCATTCATGCCCCAAAACAGCTCAGAATTTTATCTACATATGAGCAATTACACTAATTAAAAGTGTTTGTTCTGCCTAGAAAGTGAATATTAAAAACTTCTTTGATCCTAAATGTTACTGAACTTCTGGGTGTGGTTCTTTAGATTTCACTCAGAAGAAACTGGGTGCCCACAGCTCACCACATGGTGACATGACTGACACCTAATCCTGACCAGAAAAGAGCTCCACAGTCATGGGGGAAAAAGGCTGCCAATCCCTCTAAGCACTCCTGGAGAGTCATAAGGATACATGGGAAGGCAGGAAGGGTTAAAGACGTTTCAAACCAGGATACAGGTTAATGATGAACTTCTCAACGCATATGAAACCCCTGAAACACATTTTGCAGAAATGGGGGTGACAGTCAGGTCCCCAGCAGGTAGTTATGTGCCCTCTAGGACTCATCTCAAGTCTATTCGAGAAATTCTCAATTTTCAAGCTTGTCCACTCTAACTCTAAAAAAACCGAAATCTGAAAACAACCATGCCTTCATTGGCTGTCTTGTGCAAACACAGACGCTCTTGACACTGAAAATTTAGCTTTATCTCCTCTGTCTCTCTCACATGGCCCACTCCCTCTCACCAGCTGTTAATCCCCACCTCTCACGTTGACCCACACCCGTCTGTCCAAAACTAACACCAGTTTACTGACATTTCAAATCCAGCCAGCTAACAAACAACAGAGCCAACCAAAGAAAATTCCTCATTTCATGTTCTAAAAATGGACTAATGTCCCTGGATGTCCTTCCCTGATGAACAGCTGTGAATAATCAGATTAGAAAGGCAGTCCAAAAAAGACTCCAATATTAGACCAAATTTTAAACAGAAATCTGCTATACTTCACCCTTTGCTATACTGAGCAACCTTCCCCTACCCAACAGCTGCAGCAAAACTACATCCTGTGGTCTTGCTGCCACCCAAGACAACTTTATCATCTATGCTCACTTGGGGCATTTTCTGGCTGCCCACAAACTTCTCAGCAATAAAGTGACAGTCTAGCCAAGCACGCCCTGGGACTGTTTCTTATCAGAGTACATCTGGCGAGCTCAGTGACCACAAAAGATGGCAAAACAAGTTAAGATCATACTGGCCCAATTACAGAGCTGACAGAAGAAATGCTGCGGGGGGACACAGGGTCGGGGGGACATTGAACTTTGCTAAATATAATTTTCCTGGTGTGTACATTTCTCAGAATGGCCAAAAGCGGGGGTATGAGAACACCTGCTCATTCTGACTGCTTCCTTTTACTCATATCCTGTTCAAATATAGTCTTACGTTCAAAGGTGCTAGCCATAAATCCCCCTATGAGAAACGGTTGATGTTGTTGAGCAACAGTTGAGTACAGAGACAGCAGGAATTTCTGGAGCTCTAGAGACCTAGACAATAGAAAAAATAAAAAAAGCTGCAAAACCTTCAACTGGATCACATATGGCAAAGGCAGGGAAACCATTCACCACCTGTAGCTATGTCTGCTCTGTATGGTAGAGAATGCTCTTGGCATCCTGAGAGCCCAAGACTCAGGAAGGAAAATTGGGTGAGATTGTAATGAGGACCCAGTCGTTTTTCCACTTCAGCTCCTGTTTCAGCAACAGCAGTAGTGAAATGAACAGTGGAATATAGTAAAACACCTCACCTGTATTCATCAGCAAGGTTCACAAATCAGCAAATCCCGTGTTCCAAACACAATTACTGAACTCACACAGGGCAAAATGGATTAAGTATGGATTAGCAAGTGCTACTCCCTCAGCAAATACACAAAAAAGAAGACTGTGAAAAAGGGAGAAGAGAACACAAGTTTGAGATTCAAACCAGTCCTTAACACTTAAAATCTTTAACGTCTGTCTCACTGATGTCTGTTTCTGAAACAATCTGGAGCTCAGCACCAGGCCAGCAAAGCCATAGGCAGTGAGTCAGTATGACTTTAGTAGGGCTCTACAGTTTGGAAGAGAGCAACAGTATGAGTATCAAAAACTCATGAGGGCCCAAGCCTTGCCTTCCTCCACAGACCACAGCCCTACTCTATTTTGCAATTCAGCTTTCACCCAGTTTTGTCAACAAATCCCATTAACTCACTGCAGAGGTCAGTTAGAGCTCTCTAGAACCACACCAATTCTCCTCCCCCAAAACCTGGATGATACAGGAAAGAAAAAGTAGCTTTTTATACAACACTGGAGAAATGCAGCAGTTTTGTATGTTTTTTTATAGTGCGAGATCTTAATGTCCTGCTAAAATGACCATCTTTCACCTATGGAAACTCTCATTTCCATCAAATAAAAGAAGTCATTAATGTTCTAATAGTCATGCCAAATCCCTTTCCTTTTTTTTTTTTTTTCAAATAGCAATAACAAGCTTTTCCTCAAAGCCCTAAGTGCCCAAGTCTCTGTTCACAATACACTGGGTGTTTTATCCCCACCTTCCATGTGGCTGTTTTACCTCCATTTTCAATCTGTAAAATCCAGGACAGCTCATTTCCATAGGAAAGCAGGTCCAGCGTGTGTTGTGGTCTCTTTAGGACCATTTTTACGTTATTAGGTTCACTCACTTTGCAATCTGTCCCTCCTGACCCAGGGCAGCAGTGCATTTTCTCTGAGCACTGACACTGGCACTTATGGCGCTATGCTGTGCCACAGGTCAAGTTCAACTCATGCTGACCCTCCATCTGGGATTTCTCACAGTCCCTATCCTCCCCCGCTATGCTGCAGCGGGAAACTAGACCAGACAGAGTGTTCCCTGGGAAAATTATCATCTCTCATACCAGGGTCACATTCCTACAGGCTTCTGGAAACTGTTCCTAAACAATGCACATTCCTGTTTTTGGCAATTGGTAAAAGGAGCACAGACAAGGAGAGGATTTTAAGACTTTAGCAACAACTTAACAGATGTCAAAACCCAGAAGGTGCAAGGTCGTTGCCACTGTTAGTAGGTAAAAAAAGCAAACTATCCTGGTAGTTCAGGCCTGTTAATCCCTAGAGATTTCCATGGATGAAGCAGTACCCAATGGGAGTGGATAGCGTGTCTGTACCAAGTGCCAGAGCATCTTAGCACAGCTCCATTACCCACACACCCTCCACTTCATGCAGCAGATGCACATGCATCCCTTTACCTGTTTTCCAAGGACACAGTCCCGCCAGAAAGAGTTCCTAACAGAACCACTCTGTTCAGAAAAGGCAGCCCACTTGGGAAGGTAAAGGATATTTCAGAGAAAGCTTCCTACTCACTCAAACAGAAGCAAACCCATGAAGAACAGAGGGGCAGGACTGTTCCCCAGTGGTAGAGCTGCTGTCTCGGTGGGCTCACACACGGCAAGGCTGGCACTCACAGCACTGGGCAATAAAAGATCTTGTCTATGGTACGAAAATGACCTATTACTGAGAGTTTATTGTTAGCAGCAGCTCCTCACAGCCCCCTAACTTCAGTGATGTTGAAAGGAGGCTGGTAGCTAGCACAAAAGAAAATTAATAGCTTTCAACAGCTTGATGAACCCAGGAGCTTTCCACACTGGGTCACCAGGCAAAGACAAGTCCTGTTTCATGCACCATCACAAGGACCAGAAACAGGGAGGCTGCATTTCTGAAAGTAATGCTAGCAAGCCTCTCCCTGCACAAAAAGGAGCCTTTTCCTTCTAGAGCAGCTTCCACGTAAAGCTGAACATGTTCTCAAATGACCACACGTTGTTCTGCCTCTGTGCCCTCACCTGGAAGGGGAGAAGATGCTAAAATCTGCACTCTTGCTCACGAAGGTAGGTGAAACCCCAACTCAGCATGACGGTTACAAAGAGCAAAGAGATTATCAAACAAAAGCTTCCAGTGTTCAGGCACAAGGGCAGACACGAATTTCAAAGCTGTAAACTTCCCTCTAGGAAAACAAAAGCTCTTCACAAACAGTCACCTTCACTTTTCAGCGCCCTGTCTATCCTGTCCCACAGTAAAACAGATAAAGCTCAGTCTGACTTCTTGTTACAATAGTTTCAGCTCTCTCAAAACCTCCTGCATATTTTCGGGTCACTCTGTAATGTACAGTAGCAATTGCCAGATCTCTCCACCCACAGCAACTTCTTTCAGACTCTCTAACTCTACTTCCATGTTTATCTCCTCTTTGATAGCTTTTCTCCAGATTTTTCCTTCATTTGTGACAGCAGACCAATGACCAGCTCCCACAGGAGACTGGATTAAAAGTTCCAAAAATCCTTGTCATGAAAGGATTTTAAATTACTATTTTCACTGACTAACAGTGACTCAGAATCATCTGTTTACTAACGGGCCTTTTCTCAAGGAGAAAAAAACTGCACTGAAGTCTGGATTACAAACTACTAAAATAGCAAAGTATTTTGAAACTGCAGCGGTTCTGACAGGAAATAGGGACCGAGCTGCACTTAATGAAGGGAGGTGGAAAACCAGCAGAGCGATTCTAGACACGGCAATACATGGCTCTACTCATATTTTCACTTGCTTATAAAGGAACAGCTGCCAATATAAACAGAATACAAGCACTAGCAAAGAGTGCACAATTCCTGAATGTGTACACACATGGGTGTGGAAAAGACAACAACCCCCAGCAAAACCTGAATTTCCAACATGTGCTCTAATTTTGCCCAGTTTAGAGGAGAGAGTTTAAAAACAAGGAAGAAAGAACCATCCTGTTCCGAAGTCCTTCTTTTTCAATCTTTCCCTTTTCCAAACATTAACAGAGCAATCCATGAATGTGTGAGAATTCAGGACACATGGGACTGGCCTGTGTCACTATGTCCCTGGATCAGTCAGTCTTTTTGTCCAGCTGATGCCTTTTCTCCGGGTCCCTTTACCATCCTGTTGAGGAAGCAGGGGAGGAAAATCCTCTCCCTTGCTGGGAAGACCAGTGACTCCCTGGAGCATATGTTCAATTCCAATTTTTTTCCAGAGGGCTGAGGCCACACAGGGCAGTTTTGGGAATCTGTGCAAGTGTCAAACCACGCAGATTTTCCTGATCTCTATCAGCCAAAGCTTGAAGTCCAACTATGACTTCCTGCAAACAGCTTGCAACAAAAGTTCTTATATTCTTTCTTCTCATAAGCACAACCAACCAGCACAACCTACGGGCCGAGATGGGATGGAGCTGGGCTGCGGGCTGTGGGATGTGCCTGCAGAATGCCATAACATGACAAAGAAGCACGTGGCAGCACAAAGGAGCACGTGGTGGCACAGAGAGGCTTGTCTGTGCCGGACCCTGAGGGAGGAGCCTGCCTGGAGCTGACAGGCGGGTGACCCAACAGAAGGACATTCAGAATGTGTGCTGCTGACATAGCAGTGTGTGATAGGTCGTGTAAGTCTATAAATCCAACTTGCTCTTTGAATAAAGTGATTCAGGTTCCCTGCCCGTCTGGGTCCGTGCCACAATCACCGACACAACCAACCTCTGATCTGGGTTCCTCTTGTTCCAACAGTGCCTTACATGCACACAGCTCCTGTGCTAGGCATGAACAGCAAACTTTCTGTAGCTTCAGCAGCTCTATTTTCTTTCAAAACCAAACTCTTCAGAGAAGACTTCACTGCCTTCTCTGCTGAAAAGGATATATTTTAACTTAACAGCACCTACACAAATAATTCAACTTGACACAAATCATGAAGAAGCAAAGCCACTTTCACTTCATTCTGAATGAACCTGCAAACAACAACATACTCTCCCCATTAGTAAGGACTGTCAGCACTTTGATTTTTTACCCAAGTTCAAGCACTTTGTCCTCTGTTCATAGGAAAGGTTACTTACCCCAAAATGAAAATTCATGCTATATCCCCACACCGTCAATAAGCCCTGGGACAATACAGCAAAAATACACACTCTGGAGGAAATCAGTAAGGTAAAACTTCACAAGACAGAAACTGGCAACTTTGCTGCTGAATAAAGTCAGTACGAAGTAACAAGGTTATAATAAGAAAAAACTGTAGCACACCTCAGGCTTCCATACAGCTGGAGAATAACATCCATACTCCTTCTCAGAGATGACTACACTCTCTCATTGAGGGGCACCAGCAACTCCCTGTTCCTCAGCCTACCACAACCACTGTTGCTTCCAGTCATGCAAGTGCTCTGGAAGAGAGGTATTACTCTAACCTCAATACTTCCTCTCTCTCCTGGGACATTGGTCAGGGTGAATCATCAGTTAATAAACAGTATTTCTTAACTGGGTGCAGCATTTCCAACAGCACCGCAGGCACATTTCCCTTTAGTCCTGTTCTAGAGAACACATCTACATAAATCCACTCAGGAGAGAACACCTGAACAGTAAGAGCTCGTAGCAAACGTAACCCAAAGAACCTGAGCTCCTGATCTGTTATGCTGGCACAGGTGCCATGTTTCCCAGTGCTCAGTGCAGAAAACTCACACTCCTGATCTTACCTTTCATGTTCAATCTTCCTCTAAACTAGTGTCCAGAGCAGCCTACTCCCTCAGAAAAAAAACCTAAGCAGATTGCTTGACATGCAATTAATAGGATTAGTCTCGTCTGTGGTCAGTCTCTCTGAGCTATGTTCCACTTGCCACAAGCTGATTAGCTGTCTGCTTAAGGAGGAGCTAGGATAAGTTTCCTTCTGACGGCAATGAAGTGGAGAGGCAGGCCCTGACTGTAATAATATGCTGTTTCCTGTCTGTGGCTGAGCTGAGAAGTACTTCCCAACAAAAAAAGGGTTTACAGGAGCTCAGGAACTCAAGCTCCACCTCTTCCAGTGAAGAGCCTTTAACTATGGAGGAAGGGTCACTAACACGGCTTCTGGCACTCAAAAACACTCTGAACCACCTTCCATTTCACCAAAGCATCAGAAAGAAGAAACCAAATCACACAAAATTCCCTTTTCACACAGAGGAGCTTTCTCCTATGGGATCTCAAAGCTCTGAATCAGATGGGATGAGAAGTAAATGTTGTAATTCATGTTATGTGAATGTGGGTGAAAGTCCATACCACCATTTGGTAGCAATAACTGGAAAACATTTACCAAACCACCACGTGAGAATCATATTGGAACACCAAATGTGTACCTGGAAAGATACGATGTCCTTTCCAGGCCCTCCCCTGACAATGACAGGTGTTTTTGACTAGTGTTACAGAATACACACTTTATACAAATCCTCCACGAAGCAGAAATGGGTCAGTGAATTGATAACGACTCACTTTAACTGCACCAACTACACTGAAGGCAGCAGGCTTAACTCAGTTGGCACCTTCTAGAAGAGAGCAGATCTTCAGCCCACACACCAGTCTGAGGAGGAGGAATTTGTTCACCACACAAACATTTATAAAACTGGGCCAAAGGAGATGACCCAAAGTCTTTTCAAAGACTTTTGAGGGGACAGCTGTGGTGGCGAAGTGTTGACCTGAGCAACAGGCAAGAAAGTGACTGGCGTCCCCCAAACCTTGCAGGTGTCACAGGGGAGAGCAGGCATGATAGATGGCTCAGGTCCATGACACAGTTAAAGCAGATCATTTTGAGACGGAGATCAGCAAAACCTAGGCTTCCCAGCATCATCTTGAGAAAACACTGTTCCAGGTTAAAGTATGGAACTCATCCTCATTGCAGAATTTTTTTTAATGCTCCTAACATAACTGCAGGCTAGTCCATTACGTGGGCACCTTAACAAATCACATTACTGCAAAACTGCACTGTCCAAGAAAAAGCTGTTCATGGAAAGAGCTAAAGTCTCACTGGGAAGACCAAATGTACCCAATGTGATCCCATATCATCTGCTTTTTAGAAATCAGAAGAGGTTTTGAGGGTATGGCTGAGAAAGCGCTGCTCAGAAATCAGAGCCAGGCTCTAACCTCAGCCATCCAATGCTGCTGTGATCTCTATTTTGTTAAGAGTACAAATATAGCACACACAGATGGCAAGAATTCAGGCTAAAAGTTGACTGCTTTCTTTGAAATAAAGGGTTCTGAACTACCAGGACAACACAGTTATCATTGCACTTGTGCCACAGCAGATCTTCTCTAAGGCCCTGTCCAAGACAGCAACCCTAGGAAAAGGGACTGGTCAGAGATCTATGCACCTTGTACCATGGGGTCATACGTAGAAAGCACCTGTCACAGCCCAGACATCCCAGAAGAATTTACCTTGTAGACAGGTGACTCTCAAGGACAGAGATGGCAGAGATGTGACAGAACCAGCAAATACCACACCTAGAGGCCTAATGAGAGATGAGAGCTCTGGGAATAGGGCTGCTATAAGATTTGTTCCCAGAGCCTTCCTGTTAAATACCTCTGCAGCCACACTGCCTGACCTAAAGGAACAATAGCTAAATATAAAGCTCTTCGTTATACATCAGGGAACAGAGCTGTACAACATCTTAAGTTCAAAAATACCCCATGTCACATGCTCCCAGCCCATTCTGTAGTCATCTATCCATTAATTCTGGGTAGCAGTCCTGAAAACTGCCCCCACTGCAAACAGGATACACTTACTGACGAGATCTATGCAAGATCAACCAAGTAAACCACTGCAGAATTTGTTATTACACACTTTTTTTTTTTTTAAGAGGTCTGTGTCTTAAAACTCACTTTTCTCGCTCTCCTTCCTGCTGAGAGCAAACAGATTACCTGTCAGACATGTCCTATGTAAAAGGTTTACTGGCAGCTATTTCTTAACCTTATTCCTCTAGCCATGCAGCACAACCTTTGCTGGCTTTGTGCTCTGGTTTTCTCCTCTCATGATGCTGCCTCCCCATGCTCCTCAACGCACTTTCAACAGTTTCTCTTTTGACTGGTCAGCCCTTATTACCTCTTTGTTTTGGATACACATTGTTCCTCCAAGTGGTTTATCTGATGTTTTTGTTGCTTGTCTTTATGTCAGGACCTTAGGGGTGTCATTCTGACCTGCAGAATCTATACATTAGGCAGTACAGATGCCTGGAGAGAGGCTGAGTTTTCTCAGAAAGAAACCACTCTTTCATAAATCCACAGGTCTCCATTAAAAACAACAGAAAACCAGAAAGAAAACCACAACATCTAAAACTCTGCTTACAACACCAAATGCTACATACTTTCAGTTTAGGAGAAAAACTCAAATTGCATGACCCACTGATTTGAAACAGGTAAAAAAATGCATCAAATAATTCTGGATTTTAGGAAGGAAGATACAGACAGGAAGCACAGTGCTCTCAAAGAAAACCAACAGAAAAGTGCATGACTGCAAGGAATCCAAAGCACGGACAACAATGATGTAACAGAGTAAACAGCAGCAAGACTAGGCCACCTTCTGATTTCCTAAGTGTTTTTAGAGCTCAAGGTAAACGAGTCAAGCACCTCCATAAGCCACGATAGAAAAAGCAGATAGATATTAAGAGGAAACATGTTTTTCTTGAAGTTTACCTAAGGCCCATGATACACTGCTCAGCTGGGGACAGTGCAAACTGTACCTGCTTGAATTTCAAGGTAACCCTTTACCTTTTACTGGCTAGGGAAGGCAGGGACTGGCAGAGCCTGATACCAGAGTCTTGGAAATAACTCTTCACTGTTGGACTCGGATAGGACAATCTTAGAGAGCAAATACACTACTTCCTTCTGTCCCTAATGCAGTCATCCTGATGGAGATTAGATCTCTCCCAACTACAACAGGAAGCACCACAATAACAGAACACTTACCTGAAATACCAGTCTTTATTTATATTTGAGAAAACTGAAGCAAAATCCAGGATAAAATGCTTTATTAACAAGTAAATAACATCACATTCTTGAAAACACATCCCCTACTCAAATCACTGCATAAACCTTCTCTTTGTACTCTCACACTGACACCTGATATCAATATTTACTTACCATACCCAGATGTGCCTCCTACCTGTCCAACTACGGATGCAGAAAGTGTTTTCAAATTTATCTGGACACAGGCACTGCAAAGCCAAAGGCTACAGCTACACAACAGAAACACCCTTTGGCAGATGTTTAAAGCAGCAGGTCACTCCTGCTGCAGCACAAGGCACACTGCTCAGTGTTGGTCACCACCTGCAGGATCAGGAGGGATTCGTCTCTCCACCTGGACTGCTCACACCTTCACCTTGCCTCAGAGCAAGGCTTCCTTTCCCCAGGCCCTCCTTTTCCTCTGTTCTGAGCCCCTCAGGAGCTGTATGCAGGTTTGTTGCTGTTCACCAGCTTACCCTGCAGGGCTGACATTAATGGCTTTTTTTCTGCACACCAGGTGCTCCCCCAAACTGGAGCTCGCAGAACACCTGCATTTTAGAAATGCAATCATTTTTCCTCCTAGTTCCTGAGCCTGGAGAAAATGAAGCAGGGACACCACCATGTTTATAGACTGCAAATACTTAGCACACATTCCACATGTAATGAGTATCCTGAACCAATCCCACAGTTATTTCTGCGCAATTTCTTTCTGTTCCTCCTTTTGCTTTCCCACTATATATAGCACGCATATATAAACACACATACAGACACACACAAATAAAGTCAGAGAAAGAAGTTTACATATTTTAATGCTTGTGGGAAAAACGAAATTTCTTTAGCAAGATCTCCAGCATAAACATGAACATCACCTCTAACTCCCTCAGCAGAACAAATGTTTCTGCCCCACTGTGCAAATGGGTTCTATCAAACCCTCCCAGCTTATAGGTAAAAAAATCCCCGAATGCCAAGTCTTAGCACAATACATAGTAACCTGAGGTATTTCCCTGAGGTAATTCCCACATGCACAAATATGAGTTATCATATTGTAAAGAAAAGTAGTTTATAATTCTTTTCTTTTTAGTGAAAGATGCTGTGAAGATCGTTCAGACGTTTTTCAGCTCTACAAAAGGGATGGGATGTGGGGAAAAGATGAAAGAAGAACAGAAAATAATGCAAAAAATCCTACCGTGAAGCTGTTGTTGACATTCTTTGTGCTGGATTCTGCCACGCTGGCATCTGTCAGATCCACCTCATCAAAAATAATGGACTGGAAAGAAAAAATTCAAAATCCCAATAAATTCTTGAATCCAATGTATAAGCAGCAGACTCAAAGGGAGTCTGCCTAGCATGCTCTATATCACAACCTTTTATGATTTGAAGGAAAGACACAGCACCAACAACATCAAGGACCTGGAAGTCTAGTTCCATACATTGGGGATCACTCTGGCCTGTCTTCAGACAGTAAACACAATGATTTTATTTTTATTAAAGGATTATTTAAAAAGAACACCAAATAACTGTAGGTTTTGTTCTTGTAAAAGGAGACAGTTTTATATCTAGTCAACTATCAACATACTAAACCAGATGCATATAGCATCTCTGATTTGATAAATTCTAGCCTTGTTTGTCTCTTCCACTTCCTCTTTTCATTCGTATTCTCTCCCTTCTGTTGATTCAGAGCCCACTCCCTACTAACATGCAACAAAGGGGGAAAAAATATGGAAAAATCAGTATCAGAGGTCCAAATAATGTTTCACTTCAAGGATTTCCAAGTGTGAGGCAAAACACAGGGATCTTCTAGTAGCCACAAAGCCTGAAGACCAGTGCTTAAAGAGTTCTTTTCTCTGCTGAGGCTGCCTCCCCACTGACACCCATCTGCCTCCAAAGCCTCTCCACTGACTTCCTTCCTTGGCCTCACAGGTACTGTCAGGACCTTACCTTAGCAGTTTTTGCATAGTAAAGCGTTCGTCCTCGCAGCTTAAAGTATCGTCTCTTCCAGCGCTGGAAGGAGCTGGTCTGTTTCATCAGCATCCCCTCTTTTATGACAGTCTACAAAAGCATCAGAGGAGAGGGGTGAAGCACAGGTTTTACTGACAGGCACCTTTTCTGCTCCCCCAGCAGACACCTGTAGGGAAACAACTGCAGCTGGAGACCAATAACCTCAGCGCCCTCTGCTGGAAGTGTTGCACAGATTCATTCAGCAAAACTGAGCAGCCTTCACAAGATAAAAGTCTTATGAAAACACAAGCCACACTGCGGCGGTTTTACCCTTGTCTCCAGTGCTATCACGATACCAAAGAAGATAAGTAACTTAAAACTGAATGAGCATTTCAAATCTAACAGTGACTCAGGGAGCGTAACAGTTAAACTCACAGAGGTTGGATTTCAGTCACAGGTAATTGCACCTTTCTTTCAATTGGCATCTGATTACTGGCACATACACACCCAGGATATCTGTCTCTACCTCCAGCTGTGCCTTGTGAAACTACCAGCATCTACCTAGCACAGAGGTGGCAAGCTGCAATCCCAGGGGGTGAAGAGTGAAACCAGAGAAAAGAAGGAGCTATATCCAACCTCAGCATTTGGTATTCTTCAGATACTCTTGGCCATGCCTCAGTACTCTCTGGCCAGCTGCCATTTCCCAGGGCTGCAGTGCCAATACTGTCTACGCACCCTGCCTTTTTTTCTTTAACTGCTTTATAACTAGACTGACATACCAGCATACACAGGCTCATATGCTTGTGCATATACTGTGCATACATGGGGGTATGGATTTAATCCATGTGCACTTCATTCTGCATTGTCAAATACATTTGATTCCTTTGCTGAGGATAGGTTTGAATACCAACAGCTACATGAAAATAATCTCAAAAACTGCAGCTCAGAAAGACAAAAGGCAAAAAAGTCAGGGCTGAATGTCCAACCCCAAATTCCTGATTGTAAGTACTGCCTAGGAGCTACAAACAGTGCTATGTCATGCCTCAGTACCACAACAAACCTACTTCTCTCCCCAGAAAAGTCACAGGAACCTGCTTCTTGCTGAGAGCCCAACACAATAAATACACAGTAAAAATACAGGACACAGATCGTTTGATAATCTTGTAAAACAGGTTATTCTGTATCTTGGTGCCAAGAAAATGACACAGTTTAACATACCAGAGGTCTCTGTGGAATTCAGGTTTGTAACAGTCAGGTCGCTGATAAGTATCAATTAATTCACAAACACAGCAACAAATGGACGCTGCCAGGCTACTACAGCACACAAAATAAATACTCTTACTAATCCACAGGGTTTAGTTCATTTTAGAAATCCTTTTGAGGGCATTAAACTTGCTTTTAAAATGCTGTATATATTTCTAATGTGTCCCTTTAGTTTTTGAAACAGCTGCGGATTTTAATACATTCCACATACACTGGCCCTTGCCAAGCTCAAAGCTTCCTCAAAAACCACTTCGAAAAAAATGCTGACTGTAAGGAGAAACATCCGTCTGACAATATATGCTTCTCTTTTGCTAGACTGAGCCATCCTCAAACTGGCCTGAGAGATCACAGGATCTGGACCACCATGGTGAAGCCTCTACTCACAAATCATCTGAGGAGCAGGCTCCACATTCCACCAGATCCTAAAGAGAGCTGTCAGATATAGAAACCACTATAACCTTCCTTCACTGTGTTGGGAAAGAGAAAAGGGGGAGAGCTCCCCTGTCTCCTGGAAGAACATAATCTACCTTGGATCCTGGGCCCTGGCCAGCTCCATGGTTAGCAAACCCCAAGCCTCAAGGCTTTCCAGTGGTCTGTTTCACGAAGCCACTTGCACACTGGCAGAAATACCTGCCACTGCTCAGGCAAACACCAGCTTAGTGTGCCTGCTTCAACTGGGAATCGCCAAACTCCACGGTACTTCCAGCAGAATGAAAAGACAAAACGAAAATGCCCAGTTGAAGTTTAAGCTCCTATAAGGATTCCCACGCCAGCTCCCCACAGCTCTGAAGCAGTCACTGAAAGGCATCTTGGCAGTTGTTTTCACAGGACACAGCAGTAGGAATACACTCTAAAAAGCCATAAAACATCTGGGAGTGGCTTTAGGGTCCGGAAGTTAAACACACTACAGCAATACCCAGAGGCAAAATGTTAAACCACCTTAGTGCTGGTGTTACATAAATAATCCAAAATTCAGACATTATCTTAGCTGAAGCTTCAGCACAAGGGAAAATGGAGTGCAAAGACTGACCGAGCAGCATCCCTTGCTGAAACGACCCTGAAGGCAAGGACAGAGCTGAAGGCACTCATCTGGAACCGGGAAAGATGCATTCATGCTCCTACTCTGCCATAGATTTTCTATGAGTTCCCAATAAAGCAATTTTCACTCTGTGCCTCTTCATCCCCCATCTAGCAAGTGGAACAAACAGCACTGGCCAACTCTGTGGAAACCTACTAAAACATATCTTTCTCTCACAACCTCCAGCACCCGAGTATCAAAGAGAAATGTAAAGTACCAGCATCCAAATTGCCACGCTAAAGAAATCACACATTTCTGCAGCTCATTTTTTTACAGGAAAGAACATGAGAAAGTGGCAGGAGATTTTCCAGATTAAGACACAAACATGGAGTGATCTTTTGCATTCCCTGGAAAAAAACACATATAAATAAAAAATGAGACCGAGAAAGCAGCTACTGCACTCTGCAAAGCCCTGAACCAAAATCAGAGAGGAACTAAAAATCCTGGGGAAGACTCCTGGGATGCAAAGCCTGAAGATATCAAGTCAGCCAGGAAGCTGATCAAAAAACAGCAACTTGCAGGAGGAGATTTCAGAGCTCTGTTGCTATGCCTGTTTACAGCTATGGTTAAACTGGGGTCAGCCAGAGCCCTTACACACCACAGGCTCAGGCAGCATGACTTTAGCCAAACTCATGCCCACCCCACCAGCACAGTAACTCTCAGCAAAACAGTGCCTCTGCTTTCCCGACTCCCGCCTGCTCCCTCACCTCACCTGGGCTCACTCACCTCTGCACAAGACGTGCATTCCTCCATTCCTCTTTTAAACCCCTTTTTTTTTTTTTTTTTACCCAAAAGGCAACACTTAACACAGAGGTCACCTTGCCCCGCCCTAAGCAGCAGTTTCTGTCATTGCCAGGCTCTATCTATAGAAAACCTCATAGCTCCCCAGCTCAGACATGAAAGGCCAGAGCAGGAGCTCGCTCTGCTCACAGCAAACATGCCTCTGGTTCAGCGCTGCCCATCTCTGTACGAGAGCAGCCGGGCTATTTATAGGCACTCAGCTCAACACAGTTTGGTGGGTTTGGGCGGAAATGGCCAAAGATAAGATCAAGATGACTTTATAAAATGATGCAGACATCGTTGCCTTTCTCCTCATCTATTCTGACTTTACAGCCAAAGGACTTGCTACTTGCAGAGGAATGCAGCTGAAGAAAATTAACTGGGGAAAGGACCTGACTGCAAAGTGACACAAATTAAATAAAAGGGGGGAGGTGAACAGTTACTTCTGCTCCCCAGCCTCTCTGCTGATTTTTAATTGAAGATCTACTCTGATCAGATTACTGGGCATGTAATTCATCAAGATAAAAGTGAAATTGCTTCTCCCACAATGAAAACAGTGTTAAATCTATTTTTAGTATCATATATTGGATCCTGTGGGAAAAGCTACTGCCCTGAAACATTATGAGGTTTGATTATGTGCATCCTATCCAGGATAAATACTAAAATTGTTTGCAAGGGAACTATGCAGACTGTTTTCTATCCAGCTGAGTCCCTTTCCAGTGTGGTGTCCTGTGGCATGGCATTCCATGGGCAGATAACACTATGAAAAAATGAATTCTCTTCTTGGATCAAGAGTAAAATGATGTGCTACTGGACTCAACACTGACCCCCTTTTATCATATTGCAAGTCAGTGTAAAAACAGTTACTGAATAAACCAACAATTTAAAGCAACACTGCACATAGCAGAGAGTCTTAAGAAGTCTGAAAAGAACAAGATTAGACAGCTGAAAGACAAGGCCTAGGAAATTTCTAACATTTTAGTATTTATCTTTGGCCTTGAAGAACAGCAACTTCCTGCAGAAAAAAAAATTTAGTTCATGGCAAGCAATACACAACCCTCTCCCCAGCTCATCCCCTTTCAAAACTTGATATTTAGGAAGAGAAATAATATGTTCTCAGATTTCTTCTGTCAAAATGGGCGCAGGGTTCAGGCCTAATTCTGAACTGACAAAAGAAAAGTTTTGCCACTGACCTCAACAGGAATGGTTTCAAACAACTCAGAGGACTTAAAAAAAGAACTTAAAAGAGAGCCTAATGCTTCTCTCTTTCCCTTTCCTGCCTTGTAAGAACAAGAAGCCAAAAGATTAAGAGGAGCTGTTCAGAAAACCAGCAAGACACAGTTGTGTTTTTGGCAGCACTGCTCATCTGAGGTGTCTCTGCACCCAGTAACACATGTCAGGAGGTCAGAGACAGCCTACATAGATTAAGTGCTTTCTACGCTGATAACATGAGCGATTCTACTAAAAGTTAGGAAGGATCACATCAGATTTCAGCTACATGTCAGATTACATCCCGTGTTCTCCTGCACATAGTATTGCTCACCAAGTGAACCACAGGAGCAGACAATCCTTTTCTGAAGCTTAAACCTATTGCCCCATTTGGAAGTAGGGCTCTTGATAAAACTAATTTCCTAATCTGGAAAACAAGCCCTATTAGCCAGACTGAGGGTGACTATCAAGCATGTCCTGCTGTCAGGCTGGCAAGTGTCCCTCGGCACAGGGAGGCTCCAAACCATGTTTGATAGAGACAGAGGAAGAACAATGCAACTTATTTCACTGCTGAGATCATAACATATTCTCAGGGGCAATTACTCAGTGCAGCATATCTAAAACAAGAATTATGCTCCACTGACACTTCTTTCCAATGCAGAAAAAGAACTACGTACAAGGTAACAGCAAAATATTTCAAAGCTATCTAAATAGCAACTAAAGAATCCCAAGCCCGAACTCCTCAGCATCTGGATTTCTCTGTTTTTCATGTGACTTCAGAATGTAAAAACTTTAGGACACACACAGTTTTTATTTGTATATACCATAAAACACTGATGCCAAACAACAAATAATTGACTAAACAAAGCACCAAATGCAGAGAGGAAAAAACAAAATGCAAAAGCATATGCAGAACTGGGCTATCTTTATAGATGCTTACTAGGGAATTTTACAGGCAGCTGATCCCCAGGGACCAAACAACCTCATCTAGTCACTGATTTGGGGTAAGACATGGCAAAAAAAATTGGAGTAGGTCTGCAGGTGCTTAAACATGGCCAGACAGTCTTGCCGTGCTAGAGCAGGTACAAATCTGAGTGCTGTACCTTGCTGCAGGTAAAACAGCTTTAGTAGCTCGTGTCATAAAAGCTCTCTGTGGTCATAAACATGAAACTAATGAATATTTAGAAATCAAATAAAACACAGTAAATCCAACAAAGAAACTACAGGAATAAATCTAACCAACCCCATAGAATAAGACATGAAAGGTCAAAAGGCTAGAGGTTAATAAGCTAATCTGAGAGCAACATCCTTCCACCAGACAGTGGTCACACCCTGGAAATGAACTCCAGGAAGTTTGGAGAGGGGAAATCTGATCAGTAAAGCAATTCTAACTATGGGACACACAGAGAGCTGCACAGATCTATAGGAGAGCACAAGGCAATTACCGGTTGCGTAGTCCTGTTTGGGAATTCTACATTAAATGCACTTCGCTCTTGAAAAACTGAAAATGGCATTAAGATTTCTTTCACTGGTATCAAAAGAGCAAGACATTGTAAGAACTCACAGCAAAAAAAGGACTCCTGAAAAGGAGAAAAAGCAAAGAAAATCACAGCTGGAATCAAATGTCAAAATAGAAGCTGGGGCAGTGAGTCAGAGGGCCAGTAACAGAAGCCGAGCACTACAACTGATGAAGGGAGTTACAGCACAGACCTTTGTACAACCACACGGCAGAGCCTGCAAGAACTCTCCTAACAATCACCCTCCCAATTCTCCTCTTTTGTAACTCCCAGCCCTGCTGAATGAGCTGCACTCGGCACATCCAGTGAGAGACTGGGGCGAGCACGGCCAACAGCTCTCCTACAGCGTCCCTGCAACTCCCGAGACAGCAACCTATCCATGGAGTAGCCAAGATGTCACTGAAACAGGAAATGCAAGCTCATTCTCCAGATCCACAATAAAAAACCAGGAGTTTGTATCAAATAAACACTGAAAAGGCTTTAATTTGCCTTGGCACAGATAAATGGTCCAACACTTCATTCTTCATTAGTTAATGCTGCAGCCAATAAACAAAGAACAGGTCTTTGAACCAGCTTCCTTCAATACCAGGTTCAGCTGCTACTATTATGAACGACTCTCCTAAAAGGGATGTACAGTCACAGACCTGAAATGAACAAATTAACAAATGAAAAACAATTTGAAAGCACGCAAAAATGTATATGGGGAAGGAAATACAACATACAGCATATCAACGCACAGGTCCTTGGTAAAATGAGCTCTGTCAGAGAGCTCCAAGCAAAGTACTTAAAACAAACGAGTACTCTAGTCAGCTACTTAGAAGGGAGAATGAAAAACACACCAGTACACTGATTCAGGATGAGTTAGGAGCCGGACAACTCCTGGCACACTAACTGCTTAAGCCTCAGGATGCTTTCCATAGGCTCCTGGCATCCTTCCCAAACACAATTATCACAAGAGGGAAACTGAGCACAAAGCTCCAGTCAAACTACATCAAAGCTGGAAGATAAGGGCTCAAACCCATCCACAGAGGTAACTAAAGCCAAAATGGCAACAGTTTAACAGCTACCTGAAAATTTTGGAATGGAATAAAATTTTAAAGGGTACTAATTAAACATGAGCTTCATACATTTAAGGACAAACATGAGAAGTTTGACTGTTATTTTTTCTACCATCTAAAATTATATATACATGACTGCAATCCCTTCCTTGGGCATGTTCCCCATACACAAAAAATGTCAAAACGCTACCTACTTTGAAACCTTCAGGTCTGAGAGATGCCTGTCACAAGCTATGCACCAGCAGCACAGAATCGAACTCAGAAGCACGTGGCTCTGCTGCTGAGGTGCAGCAATAGAACCTCATTTGGAATCACAGCTTGTACACAGAATCCTCTAATGTTGCAGCCTGTACCACCACAGCTTAAGTCACACTCTTATTCATTCAGAGAGACAAGTTACTACCAAAAACCACATGTCTAAGCCCCCCCATCCACTTCACCAGCGGGCAGAAGGAGCCAGGCACTCACCATAGTGGGCTGTCAGGGCCATTTGACAAGAGAGTACCAGGCTGGGGAGCGTAACCAGTGCGAGTGCAGAACAGCAAATGTAAGGGAAAGCACGTGCAGAATACAGCTGCGGATCTCATCCTCACGCTCATAACCACCCCATCCTTCCCACACCGCTGAATGTCATGGACACCTTGGCCAAGCAGGAAGGAAAAGTCAGCAGAAAGTACTGGTATGAGAACTTCAGGACATATGAAAGCGAAAGTTATACCTTGAGGAAGAAAACTGAATTCTTTGCCCTTGTGTTGAGGAGGCTGAAAGAAAGACAGCTTCCTCCCACTGTGTCTGGATTCCCATCACCTCTGCTACTGAATTCTGCAAGGAGCCTTGTTTGGTAGGGACTGGTAGATGCAGAGCCAAATCCTCATCCTTTTACTCCAACTGGGATTCAAATAGGTTGAGAGCAGAAAGCGGCTTTTGGCCTTTGGCCATTTAATTAATACTTAGGTATCTTAGAATTTATTTTTATCTCGTCTGTAACAACTGTTGTAATCAGATTTTCCATATTTATTAAACAACCTATGCTTTAAAGGTTTTTTTTTCCTCATCTGTTTAACACAGTTTTTAAAGGATACTGCAAAGTTTTAATTTGTTTTTCCACTTTCCCTGTTTTAATGTCCTGCAAATACCTTTGACCATGCCAAGACTTCTTGATCAGCACCAGCAACAACAAGGAAGATGAGCACAGCCCTGGGAACACCATTTTGTTAACTTTCAGCTGAACAGAACAGAAGGGGCTGGCACGAGTTCCCAGAATACCAATTTTTAATAAAACCTCAGTGATAGATCTACACATTCTAGAGAGTGCTCTGCCCTGCCTCAGCCGAGAGCAGTTCCAAGAGCAGGCAGCTCACCCTCCCTGTTTTATCAGACACATTTCTGTTGTTCAAAGACCACTGAAGGAGGCTGCCCCACAGCGGCATTACCTGGAGCCTGCATCACGTGCCTCAGCTCCCAGGTCTGGGGATGCCCTGAGTGATTTCATGCATTTGATACAGGAAGTGTGTATCTACATTCTCCCTATATATAGGAAACTGTGGGTGATATCACCTCTCCTCACTAGAAAATTACATGGATAAATTTACTAAAGCTTGCAAGACTCAAGTGCAATGTGCTTGAAGCAAACATTATGTGATCAAGAGGGCATTTCCTTTCTGAAAACAGGCAAACCACAACATCAGAACAGGGATCAGATGCAAAACTTTTCAACTTAGCAATGAGACGATGAGGAAACAAAAAGATCTCTAAAACCAAATGAAGCAATCCTGTGCTAATCAATTGCCTAACTAAGAAGTGGTAATGTTGAAGCCATCAACCCAACCTTTTCCTCTCTGGATGAGAGCAGCCAGCTTTAGACCTCCTCCTCCTCTATGTAAGTACTCTTCTGTCCAGGTGTGGTCCAGGGCCTGCACACTGGAAGCTCCACACCCTGTGGAAGCACTGCACTGCTGCTGCAGAGGGACAGCACTACTGAACAGGCCATGCACGATAAGCTCATTGCTTTCTGGAGTGTTTTATGTAAAATGTGTGAGGAGGGACCACAAAACATGGCAGCTACTGTGGAACAGTGCTGCTGCCTCAGCTATTCTGCCTAAAGCTCAGCTACCCCTGGGTAACTATCCTGTGGGCTGCAGTACCAAACAGAAGCATCTTCTTTCTTTAAGAGACACATAAATTCTTACAACCACTTAGTGAAGAAAAAGCAGGGAACAAACTGTTCTAGTGGACAGTTAATAAAATATCCTTTAAATAATGGTTGGTGCACTTGAGGTCTTGAGAAAATGTGTTCCAAGAGGAACACGTGTTCACTTGGGACAGTAGCGTGCTGTGAAATTTTCAATGATGCTGTGCCAATATCTAGGGTAAACCTTAAGCTTTCCAGGAATAGGGAAAAAACCATCGCTATCTCACTTCTGCTTTCTCTTACATATGCAGGTATAGCTGCTATTTCAGAAAGAATCAGACTGGATTTGTAATTAAAGAAGGTAAAGTTAGGCAGTGTCTTACATGGTATATTGGATTTCCTAATCTGATAATCTGGAGATAGACATTTCACAGTTTTCATCTATAATCCTGCACTCCTCCAAAGTAAAAACTCAATAATTTTCCATAACGAGAGGTTTTGGGTAGGGGAAAATACTCTAAATATTTGACTTAAGTTTTATTTTTAAAAACCAAGCAATCAAACCAAAACATTCAATACCTATTTTATTTTGTCTCTAATTTTATTAGAGAGAATAATTAGTAGCCTGGAAACTTTTTAGCGATGTGGTCTAAGTAAATCCATGCTGTCAAATCATGCAAAACTTTAATGTTAGCTCTTTAGTTCCTGGAACCTGATCTACAGTTAGAAGGAATGAGAAATGCTACAAGTGCGTGTGGTTTTGTGCTTTGTTTTGTTGTGCAGAGGCTTTTAGTTTGGGTTTGTTGTTTTTTGGGGTTTTTTTAACAAGGATGTAACAGCTGTTGCTTTCATACAGCATCCAAAACTCTCCAGCAGCAAGGCAAACTTACAGTACGCTAGTGGCAACAGTGCTGGGAGGCTTCCCAAATTGTGTCAGAACAGATGAGTGTGAAGTGCACACGAAATGGAATGTAGATTAAGGGACAGAAACATTCATACAGGCTAAAATCCTACCTTTGTCCTTAGTGCTCAGAGAAGAAACTAGTATGTTCATGCTGTTAATCCAAGAAAATTCATGTCCTTAAACCTGTGCTCAAGATGTTTAGTTTCAGTTCAATCACAAAAACTTCTCTTTTGCAACAGTTCACTCTCTTTTTAGGTGAAGAATTCCCAGTTTCTACCTGGATTAAAGCATAAACCACCACAATTTGACACATGAAGCCCCTAAAATGTCCTCTTTCAGATACCCTGTTAGAAGGCAGCAAAACAAAACCAGAAAGACATTTTAATATGTTTTAGTGGAAGATGCCACAGACAAAACACGAATTAAGTAATGAATTCCTGAAAATTCCTTCCTCATTTCTTGCTTATTTCTTTTACAATGTTGCTTTACTGAAATGCTTTGCTTCTTATTATAATACTTCTTTCAATACTTATATTTCAAACTAATAAACTTCTCATTTTCCTCACTCTCATCTCAGGAAACGTTAAAACATTTGCCCTCCAGAAATAAAAATAACACTACTTTACCTATAAAATGGACATTTTATCTAATAGGCAATACAAGAAGAAACAAAATGAGCTTTCTTCAGTGGCCCATGCTGCCCACTATATCTCTGAGGACTCGGCATAGTATGCTCTGGAAACCTGAACAAAAACCAGGAGAAACATTTTGCTTCCCCGTTTTTCTGCCTTTATGCTGCAGCATGGTTCCAAGACCTCAAGGCTACTCGTCAGAAAGAGAATCACAACTTCCCATAGCGCAAAAGGCATCACCTATACCTGGTACACAGCACAGAGAAGGGAAATGTGCTAGTTCAGATACTGAACAGTCTGTCCTCTGCAGCATAAAGCACAATACCAGTTCATTTGTACTGCTTTTCGGAATATAACTTGACATACTTCTGCTACTGGAGCTAGACAGCTTCCAGTATCCCAGAAAGCCTGGAAAGAGGCTCACTCTGTTTACAACTCTGGTGAAATATATACTGCAAACTTGTCTTAAAAAGTTCAAGGCAATGATAAATGCTTATAAAAATGAAAATATTACAGAGAAATTGCTTGTGAAAGTAAACAGAACTTAGACTGAACTAGTCTAAACAAGAAGTTCTCCTGATGCCACCCAAGGACACTGCTGAAATCCTGTCTGGTAAACAAACTGAGAGCTGAACACACCAAAGCTGGCAGGCTGGAAATCCCACAGAATTGATGAATGAAATGGGAAGACAGCCTGTTCATCCACCCTCCTGCTTTCTCAGGGTTGTAATGTGACGCTGGAAATGAAAGGTCAAGTTCAAAGGAAGAAGCACACTTCACTGTCAGAGTTTATAAAAGGCGCTGCGCTCCTTGGTTTCACACCCTCAGCTCCCAGGACCACTTTGGATATTCCTGTGCCTCAGTCCATGCCGAGTGAAAAGGAGATGACATTACCACTTCAGCTGTTTCCAGCTGAGGTCTCAGCACTGCTTAGCAGGTGGGAGCAAGGTCCTGCTGTTGCCTCTCCTCACACACATCTTCCTTCTCTTAGTTCATTTGCTAATTCCTATCCATTCAAAAATACTTAATCTTAGCTGACCAACAGTTTCTGCAGCTGCACCAACACCAGCCTGAGACCAGAGAGGAGCTAAAAGCAGCCCCCTCTGAAGCTGGATGCTGGTACAAGTCCATCAGGTCTCGAAATGGCTGATCAAGCACAGTGCAGCCTCTGCTTCTCGGCCAGCTGAGACAAGAGCACTCACACTACCTGCTACACCTGATCATGTGAGGCTTTCTTCTTTCCCCATAATAATAAACATTAAAAGACTGTTAAACATGCTTCCCTTATACCTGCTTCTCTGCCTCAAAAATTCTTTCTAGCTAAAAGCATGTAAGTACATCAGAACACAGTACTTCACTTTCCAAACACTGAGCCTTCCAATTCTCCTTCCCCTGCCCTCTGCCTCACAAGGGACAGGTTTTTTAGCTAAAGAGATGTTACCTGTGATTTGCCTTTAGACCCTGCACATCCACACCTCAGTCCTTAAACATCCAAACAATTCTGCTTGCCCACTATTACCACACCAAGCTACATCAGTCAAACACAGATGGACAATCTCTTGTCTCTGAGACAAGTTCACTGAAGTTTTATGGTCTTGCAAGCAAGCAAGCAGCTTTAATTTACAGCGTTTCTTAGGAAAACAAATGGCAGGACCAGAGGAAGGAAAACATACCTTCAAAGTGCTTGGGACTGTGACAAACAAGTAAATTCTGAGGAATTCCATGGCCACAGCAGACTTGGCACTCAAGCAGTGATAAGAGTAAGCTTCCATGGTGATTTAGCTGTACTTACAGGCATGGTCTTAAGCTAACTGCAGCAGAAGATGTGGTCAGAAGAGATTTATATCCTCAGGCCACAGTAAAAGTCTGCCTGCATCTCTTACTGTCACTGACAGACCTGTCCAACAGCTTCAACTGCTTACAGTAGTCTGCACTCTATCATTCAACAGACAAATTCAGAATTAGGTCTGCCTTTACAAAGGAAGTAAGCTCCTCAAAGTCTCATCAAAACTATGATTATCCACAAAGTTGTCTTTGCTCCTTGCCCTAAGGGCAAGAAAAGAGTACACATGCAGCAGCATGCAGAAACACGACGACAAACCAAAATGACATCAACAAGCAACAGAACAAATCAATCCTGAATACCATAATACCTGGGCTTAGTTGGAAAATTTGACACTATTTAGTCAAAGGTTTTCTGCAGGTTAACACACATAAGGTTGAATATCTGTAGACAGTACCTGTTTATAACCCTTGTTCTTAATATGCTTATGTTTGCATATACAAGTGGCTGGTTTCAATTTTTTCCAGCCATGCTGACGTGGGAAGTGATGTAAAACAGGGAAAATTATTAAGTAGGGACAGGAGAACATATTCTGCTATAATCAAACAAAAATACAACCCAATGCACCTTTCACCTTAGCATCTCTAACATCCTGCTATAAGCAAGAGTTCCCACTCTAGCACTGGAAAACTCTTTGTATCCCTGCTCTCATCACAAACACCACCATGGAAACAGACTATAGCATCCCTTCCTCCTTCCACATGAGACCCCTGCCACAAGTGCTGTTAATAAATCCCAAGGTTCATCCAACCTCCAGCAAGACAAATTCTTAATATTCAGCACTCTGGGTGCAGGAAAAGATCTCAAAAGGCTTATTTTTTTTTTTCACAGCAGAATAACAGACTAGCTTAAGTCACCTGGTTTCCTGTGTGGTCAAAAGGACCATCTTACAGCCCAGCCCGCAGTGCCGCAGCCCAAAAAGCCAGTGGCAGTGCCTGCAGCACCCCACAGATGGAGGAAGCAGCCCTGTCACGGTCCTCACATATGACTGCACTTTGTCACAGGGGCTTCACAACTGCCACCAATGCAGCCAAACAATGATGCGCAGCAGAATGATGGCAGATCCTGTGTTTGAAAGCAGGGCAAATCAGCCAGCATGAAGAAGAGCCCTTTGAGCAATGCTTCAGACACTGCACCATGCAGAGACATTTACTCTCATTTGGTATGAGTACGAGAAGCAACACTGAGCTGCACCAGTGCTGAGCAAGCTTTTGCATCCCCACAGTTGCACCGTGCTTGTCCATGCTGCAGAGACAAGGGGAGCACAAGGCAGGTGATGGCAGAGTAACTAACCTGGTATTTCTAAGCAGAAACACAAGACACAACAGTCCAAGAGTTACACAGGAGCTTAATGGCTACAAAGAAAAATCATGCTGCTATAATAAAAATAGTACAGAAAAGGGAAACTCCCTATGGGTGGTTCTCAGTCTAAGGTTGAAGGAAACCTTCACATCTTCTCTTACAGTAACAATACAGAGGAACTACAGTTGAGGTTGTAATTGCAGAATGTTGTCACTGCCACTAAAAATGGTGTTATTGTTCCAAGACGTGCCAAGGGAATCTGGGTGGAAAGGACTGTTACCTTACCAGGAAGGCAAAGCAGGACCAACAAAGCTGGGAACAAAGACTAACCAGCTGCAAGATCGCTGCTTGACCAGACAGAAAGCCAAATACTGCTATATGGCTACAGAAAGGTAAAACAGCACGGTACAAGATGGGGAAAATTAGGATGCACATAAAGGATGGGAAGATGCTGAGGGAGGCACACACGTATGTAGGAAATTACAACGAGGGCTGCACCTTCCAAAGCAAAGCTCTGATGATGAGACGGTGACTTGTGCCAAGTACAACAGGACCACAGAGCAGGGAGGTGTTGGAAGGTGATAACGGAACAATGTGACAGGGAGCTATGGCTGGGATGTGCAGAGGTTCTCAGGAAAGGCATGGCGAGGTGAGGAAGGAGCCCGTGGCAGCGGTGACATGGGGAGAAAAAGGGAGATACAGGTTCATGGGGTGAGGATGCCCCTAAGGATTCAAATACCAAGTAAATGGGGCAGCACTAGGGAGCAGGAACCCAAATCTGACCTCCATGACTCCAAGAAAATATTACAGGAAAAGAGAGTAAGGAAGGAAAGAAGTAAGACAGGGTCCTGCTGAGCCTGTGTACACTGATCACTGAGCTGGGTAAAGCTCCCTAGAAAGTCTGAACCTGGGCACTGGGAAGTGGCCTAAGTTGGGCTACTGGGGAGGGGAACTGGAGAGGTTCAGAGAGGCAGCTTGGGGATGGCACCTGCCGGGTGGTCGGGGGCAACTCCAGGAGCCCCTGAGGGCAGCTCGCGGGACGCTGGTGGACGTTGAAGGGCATTTAGGGGGCAGCTGTTAACGGGCACCTGAGAAACAGTTCATTATGGGGATCCCTGAGGGGCATTCTGGGGTTCACAAGTGCCTGGAAAGCTGTTGTGGGTGTTGTCAGGGGGTCTCTGCTGTGTGGGTTGGGGGTCGCCAGCAGGACCCTGAGGGGTGGTTCGGCTGTCACCGAAAACGACGGGAGAAATAAAACTCTCTAACATAAACACTGTTTGTTACAATTAAATATTTTCCCAACAGGGGGAAAGGGGGAAATGGCCAAGTCCCTGAAGGGAGCTTTGGTGGATGTGAGGTGGTCCACTGGCAGATCCCTCAGGGGTCGTTGTGAGGGGAGAGGAGCAGGACGCGTGGGGGATCGCCGGCAGGTCCCTGAGGGAC
>VWZT01013297.1:193676-235582 GCA_013397055.1 Pachycephala philippinensis
CGAGCGCACCGGCCCGGCCGTGGCTCCTCGGAGCCTGGGCAAAGGTGTTCAGGGCAGCCCTCCCTGCTGAGGCGAGCCCGACAGCCCGGACCGCGGTCCCCATTTCTCCCCATTCTTTGTGGCTACTGCAGAACAGAATCATTGGGGTCGAAAAGATCTCTGACATCATCGAGTCCAACCTATAACCGAACAGCACCTTGTCAACCAGACCAGAGCACCAAGTGCCAAGTCGCGTCGTTCCTTGAACACCTCCACGGACGAGGACTCCACCACCTCCCTCGGCAGCCCCTCCCAAAGCCCTCCCCGTGTTCCCAGGATTTAATGAAATGCTGCGAGCACCCCCTCCCGCTCNCCCACCCCCCCGCCCGGGCTTCCCCTGCCGTGCCGCCCCCTCCCCGAGGGGCACTTCAGGGGCGCTGAGGCCGCGGGACCCCGCTGAGGGCGAGGGCTGGGCCGCTCCCGCCGCCGAGCCCGCCCCAGGCCCGGCGCCATCCGCAATGGGCAGGGAACTCCTCCGGCCCCTCTAACACCCATCAGCTACGGGCAGGGCAATGTTCCCGCTGGCAGCTCGAGATGTGCGCGGGGAAAGCGTCTGTTACCAAACCCGTCCGGTCATGTATTTGCTCCAAGCTGTCTTCAAACGCGGCAGGTCCAGAAATGCCATCGCTCCCAGAGCGCATCCTTCTCTGGGAGCTAGCAATCTTTCTACAAACGGAGTCCCACCACATCAAAGCTACGGAGTCAGGAAATTAGATCTGCTCTCCCTCAGCTGTAAACAGGAGGAGCAGGCCACAGGTCTGACTCGGTAGATCAACATAACACCAGAACCAGAAGAAAGGGAAGATAAAAGGCAAACAGTTCTAGCTAGAGACCTAAGAGACCTATTTTCTGCTGACAGAAGTCAGCATCTGCTGGCTGAAGGCCTGGAGAATAGAAGTCCAGCTTGTCCTGCAGGACAGGGAACTGAAGGAACCAGCACAAAGCCCTCATTGCTCTCTGAGCAAACGTCCAGCATGAGCTAAACAACAGTGTCTCCAAGTGCTTTCCCAAGCTCAGACAAAAGAACAGATTTAATAACCATTTAACAACCATTTCCTCCCCACTGCAAAACAGAGTGCACTGTGATTTTGTCACACTTAGCTTACAGAAGTCATCACCACTGCTGATTTTGAGAGGAAAGTCAGGCAGCGACAGAGGCCCCTCACAAAGCTGACATATAAGAATTTTTTTTAAAAAAAGAAAAAAACTGAATCAGATCTCTGAGTTTACTAGTCCCATACTTACAGGTCCAGTAGCCAGAAACACTGAAGGAAACACCTCTGTAAACAAAGATGCACTTTGAAGCAAGACAGGGGGAACCCTGTTCCCCCTCCTCCTCTTAGATCTTTAAAGGATCTTCTGAACGCCTGCTCTCCAAGATCAGCATATTCGCAACCAGCAATTTGTTCAACCGTACTGTATTTTCTGTGTGTTCTCGAGCCACCAACAAATTAGTAATAAAATACCAGGGAAAAGCCTTCCCAGACATGCAGGTGCAAATGCCTGACCCTCCCCTAAAGCCGAAATCACACAGAAATTACCCTGATCACATACACCTGGAGCTGTGTGCTGCTGGAGCTTTGCTGTGGGTTCCTTTAGCAGAACAAACATTGTGCCTCTTGCAATTCAAGCTAAGGTGAGACACTTGTGACTAATGGACAGCACCAAGAAACAGTGTCAGATGGAACCCTGAAGTCAGCTGTGGTCTTAATTAACTGCTTCCAGCATCTTAATCAAGACCAGTTTACAGACGCAAAAAGATATGAATATGAAGTTCTTAATTCCATTTTCCAGAGTGTAGGGTGGGAAACCTAAGTCTGTATTAATAAATGTGGGCCCTGCATTCAGACTTTCCAGGAGAATTTAAACCAGGGACACTGAAAAGCATAGTTAAAGCAAAAATGAGAAAAAGAGAACACCCATTGTTTCACATGCAAAATGTAATTAGCTGATGCAACTCATTTCAGCAAAAAGCTAAGTGAGATTCAGGAAGAGATCTGACATTTACGTGGATAATGAGAATATCCAGATCAACAAGAGAAAACAAAGTTTGCAGAATGCAATCTCATTTCTTAGAGCATAAACCAACTGCTGGCAGATGGATGTTGGGAAAGGCTTCTCAGGGAACGCTGTGCCATAACTTCCTCCTTGGTTTTCCTGCACCCTCTTTTGAAGTTGTTGCCTACAGGAAACTAAATTAAATACAGGCTCTGTCTGGACTTGTATTTCTGTTTGGGGTTGTATATAGGGAGCTTTAAGCAATTCATGGACAGTGCACATTTATCTCATCTTTAATAACATGGTTGTTAAGCATATTGCTAGAAAGCTAATACTGTGTATCAGCATTGTCTCTGCTGTGGGAGACAACTTGCAAGACATGTACTGGTACTGAAAGTGAATATAAAAGCCACATGGGGACAGTGCAAGCACTGAAAAAATTCACTGGCTGAATTTGGTAAAGCATCAATGCAAAAGCAACCAAAAGGAAATAAAATCAGTTTTGTACAGTCTGCTGAGAAACTTTGATGAACCACCCACAGCTGCAAGCCAGCCTTCCAGACTAGGATTTGCTTCACTGGCACTGCAAAGTCAGACTCTGACACTGATTAAGTCCAGGCAGGCTGCATAAACCCTCATTTAAGCCCTCACCAGTGCTGAAAGCAACCAACCTTTTTATTAGGCAGCCCTGAAAGCAGCAGTCATGACATGGCAGCCGTCCTGTCCTCCTCTGGTAGCTTGAGTAAGCACCAGGTGTTGTGTTTGCCACATTGGCAGAGGTGAATCTTGTAATAAGCAATAGAGATTCCTGATGTCATGTCCACTGACCTCAGGGCTAATCCCTGGAAGACCATGCATGAACCAAGAACATGCAGATTACTAGAAACTTAGGTCCTACATTTCTAATTGAAGCCAGACAACACAGCTCCTCTGTCAGCCTGTTCTTTTAATCACTCATCAGTTGAGGGTGAATTCTTGTCCTCTTCATCAGGTGTATTTTTTAACTGCTGACGAGCAAACTCCTCGAATACCAGCTCTGCTTCACTGCAATGGAAGAAACACAGGTCTTTCAAAATGATGTTAACCCTATTTTTACACCAGTAGACTAGAAGCAACACATAGGAGGAAGAAGAGAAGCCCGGAGCAGACTGGTAGTGTTTCCTTTGTCTCCAAAGGAATTTGGACCACATTCCCACAGGCACCATCTTCACTGGTGCTATTCTAGCTAAAATGAAAAGCAGTTGATTGAGCAATTTAAGGCACAAACTGAGGATGTTTTCATCTGTACTGAATCACGTCCATTCCAGATACATATTTATCAGCTAGCTGAATAGCCTGGAGCCTGCGAAGGGCTTTGTGCAGGAATAAAAGGTGAAACCTTTCATCCTTATTCCTTCTATACTAAAATAGAGGCACATGGTCAAACCTATTAAGTTCCTTAAACTTCAAGCTACAGGGCATTAGCTGAACACGAACACACCCCTCCTGGGTGTGTTTGCACTGTTAGGCAAAACATGATCTCTTTATCTTCACATGGTCAGTCACTGCTGTTTAACTCAGAGCACTCATTTGTCAGGCCACAGTAACTTGCTCACTTTGGATTTTAAGCTGGGGATTTTTGGACAGTTTTGAGGAGTTTTTAAAAGAGTCAATGCACAAGTATAGCTAGAATGTGAAATACTAAAAGAAACTTACCCATCCTTCCCTGCAGTCATGAGCATGCAGCAAAGAAGGAAAAAAGACACACCGGGTAGTCAGAAGAGCAGATGCTACCACATTTGCAAAATATTTAATACAAAAAGGTATAGACTGACAAGGCAGAGCAGTGACAAGAAACGGGATTTGCAGCAGTATAAGTAGAATTCCAGAAAATCTCAAAATCTGCATACATACACCTGATGAGGCAAAACTTGGTCTCCCAAACAGAAAAGCATTCCAGCAATGCTGCCCAAGCCATCTGAAGAGCTGAGGAACAAAGACAGATTTTCCCATCTACACTTGCTGATGGTCACAGCTGTGGGAGACATCTGTGCACACACCTGGACTCTGAGCTGACAGTGCTTGCATATGACACGATGTGTTTTAATTGCTCTGTCACTGTGATTGAAGAAGTCAGCTGATGAGAAGACAATGCTGTTGTTCAATAAACATGAAGGTATTAAAATTAAAGGTCAAAGTACAGAGACACATCAGGGATCTCTCATCAGATGGGTTAAAGCCCTTTGCGGCAACACTCCTGATTTCATCCTGCCCTAAAAATGGTCTCAAGACCTTTGGCATTTGTGTTTCTTTAGTGGGATCTTTTGCTAAGCACGCTATAACAAATCCTGCTTGCTAGCAGGATTCCTTGGAAGCTGTTTCAGCACAGCCTAAAATAAGCAGAACAGACTGTATTTGCAGGGATTTTATTGTTCTCACAGTTATTTTAGCAAGGCACAGTCACTTCACTGGCTTACTTCCCATGGCTTTGGGTTAGGGAGCAAAGCCCCCTTGTTCTACAGAAGTCAGCAGGAATCTGGGGCACTTCAGTGGCTAGGTAACTCGCTACCTGGAGAATTCCCATCCACAACACACGCTGCAATCAAGGGCAACCAACCCATGACAAGCAGTGCTGGAAAAGTCAGCATTAAAAGTGTGCCAAAGGGGGCCACTCCAGCCAAAATGCCTCAAAGGATGGGTTGTGAAAAGACACTCCTGATGGCATCTCTCCAGACCAGGATGGTTTCAAATACTCACAGAAGCCAAGATGAAGTCTGGAAAGTCTCGGGGCATGTATGCTTGATTGAAATGGATTTAAAATGAAACATTTAGAACTTCTAAAATTCCCAACATATAAAGCATCATTCTCATTCCATTTTTCCTCTACTTTTTATTCTTTAGTCTGCTCTCTTTCCCCACTTGGAGGTACTTTCATTACTATGGGAACAGTGATATCAGTGACATGGGTGAAGCTTTGAAACCAATTTTACAGAATGGAGTGACGGGGAAAATAGGTATTGTTTCAATTGGGCATATATTTTACTGTCAGATAAATGATTATGGAGTCAATACATAGATAGTGTGGCAGCAGAGTAGTGCTTATAATATACCTCAGATGGAAGATTACACTCAAAGATGCACCACTTCACCTTCAGGCTGCAACACTATCTCCAACATGCTACAATTGCACTCTAGCAGGAGTTTGGTCCACTCCAGAGTTCTCTCGCTGTCCTCTGGCTTATTTAATACTGTAATACTGAGAAATTCTCAGAAAATGGTAGTCTTTTGCTTCTTTTAATTAGCATTCCAGCAATTGTTTTGAGGGTTGGGATGGGAGGGGGATCGATGAGGGTCCAGAATACCATCGTCTTCTCAGCAGAGGGTTTTCTGGAAGCTTTTATTATGCAGTCACAGAAATTATTCCATACAATTAAAGTTATAGCATGTGGTAATTTTCATTATAAACTTGGTTTTAATCTCTCTTAACTTGATGGGGAGAAAAGAAAAAGACAGTAGGTTTTGTTATTTTCCAAGACATTCAATGCTTTAAAATTTCCTAATTTCTGAAAGTCACAATACCAAAACAGGGAAAGTATTGCTTTACTGTTAGAGGGACAAAGCATTCCTGGGTTTCTTGAAAACAGCCCTTTTGTGCAAGTTTAACCAGGGAGCAGATAAATGGCCATTTGTTGAACAACAGCCAAAACAAAGGCCAGTGTCCAAGACATAGGCCCACAAAACATAAAACACCAGGAGATTGGCAGGAAAATCCCAGACCAAAGAACTCATGCTGAGACCACAGCCTTGAGGAAAACGCAGCAGGAATTTCTGGGCTAACTGCTGACCAGGAAAGGTCCTGGAAGCATGAAGAGCTACAGCCCAGTTTGAATCTATCTTTAAAAGAAACAGATCCCTACACATTTTTTGTCAACAGGCGGAATAGACAGACTGCCAATGTGACAGGAGCCGCTTTGCCTAAAAATAACCACATGTGAACCACATGGGTCCAAAAACAGTCACAAAACCAGCACACATGAAACACGAAAATCCTGGCCAAGCAGAAGACCAAGAGGAGGAAGCAATAAATAAACACAGGGAAGGAAAGGTAGCAAGCTGCTTCTTTTCTGTCTCCTCCAGGCACAGGGAAGAAAGATCAAGCAATCTGCAATAGCCATGCACTGTGACAGACCTGCTGTTTACTGAGTGATGAATGCTTCAGAGCTTGCTCATAGACAAGTAGAGAGGGCAAAGCCATCCACTGTGAAACAGAGCACACAACACTTGCTCGAACTTTCCCCGGCTTGGCCCTGAAAAAATTACATCATGTTCTTGGGAAGCTTATGTTTCTGAGGTTCTCTGTACTCAAGTAAGCCCTGCATGATTAAATGCATCGAAGCTACATGTTTTACTTCTGCCATAAATCACCTTGGCTAGAGAAAAGGATATTCACCCACTGCAAAAAAAATCATAATATGTGGCATTTTTTAATCCCACTCCAGCTTTCACTCCATAAGATGGTTGCTCTGACTTCTTTCTGTTCTTCCAGCTATGCCTTAGGACAGTCAAGTGAGCAGGAAGGTGCAATAGGTAAACTGGTCACTACTGACTCACCAGTAAAAACAAAAGGGAATGAAAAAAGAAGATAAGGAGTGATCTCAAAACTCTCTGTGCATGCACCTCTGCCTACACCTACTGCAGAGGCTGCTGAACAAGCCAATGAATAAAAATTCCATCTTTTGGGACCTTCAAGAGTCTAAACACTGTTGAAGCTCCATCTCAGCAATTAAGTCTTGATTTGCTTGATTCCAAATTAGATGGCATTTCACTAATGAAACACATTATGTTTCTCAGAGTTCATGAACTAAAGTGGTGCAATAAAAAATTAAAAAGCCTGCACTCACAACTGGGAAAAGTGATGAAGCACAGTGCGTGGAAAACTACTAGGCAATAAAGCTGAAAAGTGTTTCAGTTTACCAGCTTCATATGGGAGACTGTTTTATTCCCTGTAATAAGCTCAGACACCACATTACAGCACAGTTTTCAAGTCAGCTATTCAGGCTTCAGAGGAATTTTCTGTTGTGTTAAGAGTATCTTTTTTTAAGAGAAAGCATTTATTTCCTGAGTTAACCATTTGCAGGGCTTTCCCATGGGAAAGCTCCTGAAACTACCTGCATTTTTTTCAGTTTATAAGAAAATTGGTATTTCCACCTGTACAAAATGTGTGGACCGTAGCTGACACTTCTGACAGCAAGCTCCTAGAAGACGTTGATGTAGCAAACAACACGTGGGCCGTGCCTCTTGTAAGAGGATGTGCAGGGGGAAGCGATCTGAGAAATATTGCAGCTCTCCATTTCCCTTGTAAAGTCTTCTGCCCACATCCTTTTGAGTGTACTGTATAAAGAAGTACATCAGCCCTCCTTTGAAATGATCTTAGAAGGGAGAATTGCCTGACTTCCATTTTTCCTCATATTACAAATGCTTCTGCCAGAAGTATAAAGTAATAAAAAGGGAGGTTGTGGCATTTCTAACACCAAAAAAGTAATGTAAAAAAAATTTCACACCACTCTAAAAATGTGAAATTTTTTATAGCTGCTTAAACCTTTGAATGAGCCCTGTTAGAAGTTTTCAAGTTTTCCTTGGTGTCCATGAAAGCTCCTGAGCTGCCCAGAGGCACTAGATGGCCCTCACCAGCCACCCTCCTGGGACCACCAGTGCCATCCCAGCCCCCCACCACTTCTGTGCCAAGAGAATGTGCTGGCACTGCCCACAGCAGGGGCTTCCCCAGGGAAAATGAGTTTCCTGTAGTGCAATTGTTACAGGAGAGATAAAACCTACCTTTGTCCACTCCAGTACATCCATAATTAGCAAAGCCTGACTCCCAACCAGAGCATCTGAAGGTGGAGTGGATCACCAGCTCTCTTCTCATCACTCACACTTGATTCCTCCAACAATTTCACACAGTAAGGACTCAAATCACCCCTTTCTAATGCTTCCAGTATAGACCAAAGCATCTATCTCAGGATAACTCTTCTCAAAGGTTCCGCCATCACTTTCAAGTTTCATGTTCTTAGAAACATCAGCTTTAGGTCAGTTTGGGCACAAAGAGAAAAAGAAAGAAAGAAAAAGCAGCACAAAAGCAGCCATGGCTTTTGTTTAGAGCCCATGAAACTCTGTCCCAGTATAGAGGGTAGGACAAGATGGCTCATCTGTAACAGCCCCAGCATGAAAGGGCTGGTGTGTCTGGTGGTCCAGAGCGGCTTCAGATGCTGTACAGGATCTTCTGATTTAGTATGAGCACCTTGCAATCTCTGGTTCTCACCACTGGCAAACAGAGCCAGCCAGGGCCTGAGGAAGTGGGAGGATGCTCCTGACAGCCTGTGGTTTTGGCATCTGATCCCAAGCCTCAAGATGCCTGGGGAAGGCTCATTCCTTACACTGTTATAGAGTTCCCCCACTTCCACATAGAGACCTGACATTGAAGAGATGTTCGTCTTGGATAACCACTGAACAAGAAGGCCACATCACAGACACCATTGCAAATGCCACATCAAGATAACAGGGACTCAAGAGTCATCAGTAGTTTTATCACCTCTTCACTTTGCTTAAAAGTATTTGGCTCTGTACAATGCTCATGTGTGTTAGGTGTTTTCTGTGTCAGATTTTTTTTTTTTTTTTTCTGCTTATACTGCTATCTGGCTGGGAATTGCTGGCAGCTTCATGTAGGATATTTTGCACTGCAGTCATGAGATTTAACTGTGCAGAACTTCCTCAAACCCCTGTTCTTTGAGCTGTGATTCCATACATTAAAGATGAAAGGGAACATGACTCATTTCCATTTTCTCCCATCTTACCATCCCTGCTCTCTGTTATTTAGTGCCTGGAGGTTGATACATACACACACACACACACACACACACACACACACATATATATATATGTATACACAAACACACAGAGCAGGTCCATACTGGAGCCTTGCCTTGTAGGCTCTGAAGGCTTCTTGTAGCACAAATCACTCTCAGCCTTACAACGGTGAGATCTCACCACAGCCTGTTAATGAACAAAGGCAAAAACCAGGTGTAACTGACCTGCTGTGTTCTTTTCCTCAGGTTTGGGGTGCATGAGACGAAATGGCAGCTCTGTGCCCACTTCACTTTAGGGAGAAGAAAGAATGCTTCAGATCCACAGCTCCATACACATGCCTCGTTCAGCCTCCTTCCTCCTTAGACCAGCCTGAGCCCTCAGCTCCAGCTTCACCCATTCTTTCATATTTTTGTAATCATAATTTTCCCCTCAAAAAAAGTTAAGCTCCAATTTCTCCACAAATATCCCAGGCATATCCACTTTCATAGACTGGGTTTATTGTGTGCTGAATGTACTTGCATGTACATCAAATCAAAAGATATTTTTGTAATTGCTTCATTTTCACAGATGAACTACAAACTTCTTGCTACTAACAGCTTAAGGGATAGTTACTTTTTTTAGGGAAATGGGAATGGGAATAAGAAAGAGAATAAAAAGACGAACTAACAACTAGGACTGCATGGTCTGAAAAGGAAGACGACATTTACCTGGAAGTGAGGTCTCCCAGCATGCTACAAATGAAAACAAGGAGAAAAACAAAGCATATTTAATGCCTTTCCATTCTGGTGCTCCAGCAAATGTTGTTTTGAAATCACTTTCCTCACATACTGTTATCTACGTGCCACAAATTCGACCGAATTTGTTTTTAAAAAATGTAGTCTTACTTTTTCATGTCATTCCTATGGAGGAAGAGTCTAAGTTTTTGAACTCCTGACCAAGTGTTGGGCACGGCCCCTTTTCCAAGGGCCAAAAGGCAAGTGCATGACCACAGAAGGCAGCAGGCATTTTATCATGCTTTTCACAAATCTTTGATGCATTTTTATACTAGAACGAAGGACAAATGAATGAAATACAAATGTAAACAGTGACTAGCATCAACTGAGAGTCACTATGCTTGTCCTTTTTTGCACTGTATCCTGGAACTAGCCCATGTTGATAACACCAGCTTTACCCAGAAAGCTGGCTGAGTACAGAACCTGAGCTACACTATTTGTGACTCTCAGGCAGACGTTTTCACCTTCTGCTCTAGGAGAACAGCAATGCCAACATAAAGGTTCACACGAAGTTTGACCTCACTTCTCACAAAATAGGTTATGGCTTTGAAACAAAAAATTGCAATGCAAACCAGAGGTTCCTACTTCAACCATAAAGTTATATGGTGTCTAAGGAGAGTAATACAAACCCTTTGGCTCAGGACAAGTTCTATGGATAGGCCAAGACTGTTTTCCAGGCAATTTATGCCTTATAGGGAGCCTTATGTCCTATAATATGTGCCCTTTCTCTTGGGGTGGACTGTTCTGCTCTCTCCTCACCCATCAATGACAAACACACTCCTCTCCCTTAACTCCAGGCAGATGTAGCAAAAAGTGTGTTACACTTACCCTGGAACAGTCAGCTTCACTTTGACCTTGTAGGAAACCAGAATCCCCATCACTGCCTTGTCTATTCCATCCTTAATGCTGACAGTAAAAACAGAGAGCAGTATGAGGTGGCACAGCAACATAGCAACAACACACACCTGGAGCAAGAACTAGGGGAACATCCTGAAAGTGGGAGGGCAGGAAACCATCATGTACAGCCAATACCTCTCCAGATCACTGCTCACCCTGAACGAACATGATGGCATAAGTAACAGTGCTACATGCACCCATCCAGGCACACCTTTACAAAGTCCTGAGGGAAGGGTCTCATCCATCCTCCCCCCTTCTCTATAACTCTCCCACTACCTGGGTGCATTTAAAACTCCACTCACATAGTACTAGAAGCCAAGTTGGTGTCCTCATCCTTCAGTTTTCCATCCAAAGCTATTTCCCGTGTCTCCCGGTTATTTGCAAGCAAGGGCAAAAGCGTCAGTGTCTTGGTCAGGCTGCTGTTGGGCTGCACCTTCTCCCTGAACACAAGAAGGGAAGTGATACACAGTGATTTGTTACACACCCAACTAGGAGAATTTCAAAACAGATTACAAAACTGCCCAAAAGGAGAGGAATTTATCTGCTCAAATTCAGTTGTCAACAACGCAGATGTCCGCCTCTAATCTAGTTAGCAAAATTCCCTTTATAATCAGCAGAGAAAAACAAGCACTTACAGAAAATGCTTGATTTCACATTAAGGCAGAAAAGTAAGTCAAAACCATAGAATAATAGAATAGTTTAGGTTGGAAAAGCCCTTTAAGATTATCAAGTCCAACCATTAACCCAGCACTGCCAAAGCCACCAGTGAACCATGTCCCCAAGTGCCACATCTCTTTTTCCTAATATCCAACCTGCACCTCCCCAGGTGCAACTTGAGGCCACTTCCTCTGTGCTTCAGACTTCTGAATTTGGACAGAATGAATCCTAGTTGAGAATACCAATACTGAATGGAAAACATGTCTCTAAGCTACAGAGCAGAACACCAGACAAATATAAAGTACCTGGGTGTGCCCAACCCTCCTCAAAGTGTGAGGTTCAGAGCTGCACTGCCAGTGCAGTGAAAAAAGCAAGTGGTTCTCCATAACATCTACAGGCTCAAGGTTTCCATGGGCTTTCTCAGGCCAGAAGAAACCAAATGAAATGCTATTGCTCAAGCAAGAGGGTCCATGACTTCCACTCAAACAGCAGCACCTTTCAGAAAAGTGTTGCATCTCTATTTGAAGATCTCCAGCAATGGGGAACCTTCCGCCGCCACCGCTAATCTTGTCTAGCAGGTAATTACTCTTCAAAACTCTCCTGCAACACCACCGTTCCCTGGAAAAACATGAGGATCTCTGCTGCTCTGTTAAAAGGGGACCAGCTGCATCCAGAGAGTATGAATGGTGTGGCACACACAAGGTAAGAAGAGAGAGTACTGTAACAGCAGGAGACTGCCAGACTGTAATTATGAGAACCTCCCATTACTGATGATGAGGATAATTAAAAGGGTGTGAAGGAGCAGGAGCATTCACTCACTGTGCCTCCTCAGCAGCCACCACTTTGGTATAGAAGTCACTGGAGTACAGCACCACATTGGCCACCTGCTCCACTGAGGGAGAAAGGAGAAAGCAGACACTCAGGTGTCCACAAACAACACAGTTGCCCCACCCCAAGTCCCAGGAATGGGAAACATGGTGAAGACAGCAGAAAACCCCATCCATTTAGAGCCTGAAGGAACCACCAGGTCAGATAGCCTCTGGACGGAGAGCAACAGCACACCAATGGCCAAAGTCTGTCTTCCCTGAAAGGCACCTGGCCTTGATTTGGGGACAACAGAAAGTCAATAACCCACAAGAAGATTCTCTTGGGATCTTCTCTTTCTATTATAAAGATCTCCCTCTTCCTTCTCTATTTGGGTCTGCCTTTATCTCTGGTCTCTTGTAGATGCTCTCTAGGCATCTCTTGTGTGGCTACAGCCCACGCACGTGGACACAGCATCAGCACAGACTGCAGTCAAGAGCCTGTTGTAACAAATGGCTTATATTCTCCAATCCTACACAAAACCCCCAAGGTAATTGTGACTGAAACACTGAAGAGAATCTGGGACTAACAAGGTCTTTTTAAGCCTAAAAGAGGCATATCAGCCTAAAAATATTTGGGAATCACAGTGCATCCCAGACTGGCACTGAAACAGCTTTCTCTGCTATAGTTCTGTAGGAACCTCAGCCATTTTGTTCCCTCCCTGCCTTCTTTTCTCTTTCCCATCCTTTCCAGACTGTCTTCCCCAGTTCCACAGCTTGTGGGATGAAAACATGTAGTGTCACAGATAAAACACTGGCACAGCACTGAAGCTCAGGCCCTGCCCTCAGCTTCCTCAGGAGGAATGACACCGCTGCTGGCAGAGTGGCTGTTTCTCACACCCACAGAGGTTTCTGGAACACCAGGCATAGCTGTATGCGATCTAGGCACATTCACAATTAGCAGGAGCATCACACTGACAGGGAGCCCTTCCCACTGACCTCCCAAAAATGTGGATTTTCCCCCAATTTTCCCACACCTGCATTGCCCACTGCAGGTGCCAGACCCTTTCTCTTTTTGTAGGGGGGACAATCTGTTGCCTGAAATTAACACATACAAGTAACCACAAGAACCAGGACAAAACCTATGGCACTTCACTTGATGAACAGCAAAGAAACAGCAACACACAGGGGGGAGGGACAAATTCCTCATACTCCCAACTACCTTCTTAAACTGTTACAAGCACTGAATTCTGGCCCTCTTTCAGTCCTATTGTGCTCAAAGAATCCTAAGCAACAGTAAAAACATACCCTGGACTTTGATCTTCTTCACTGTTTTGTCTGTGCTGTTGTTGATGGTGACAGTGACTGGAATGGGCTCACCATGGTAGTATACCTAGAAGGAATGTGATGCTCAGAAATCCAGCCAGGAGCCTTCTTCCAAGCCCTAAACCCCCTTAGTTCCCCCACATTACACCTCACAGAGGCCAGATAGGGGAAGATGACCCTTCCCAGCAATTCATGACCTCAAATGTGTTTGGTAACTGGGTTTCAGCCACCCCTAGCAGTAGCCACTGACAGAAATTACATCAGAGCCCTTGAGTGCTGGGACAAGTCAGTCTCAGCTGAGAAAGCAGCAAAATGCCCATTGGCCTGCAGACACCATGATGTCCCCAGCCCCAGGCCAAACGCCCCCTCACCTCTTTACTGAGGCAAGCTTTCAGGTGCAGGGGCTTGTTGGACATGAAGAAGTGCCAGGTGGTCTCCGTACAAGGCTGGGGTCCTGGCTTCTCCGGAGCATACTGCACCTTACGGATCAGCAGACGTGCAGAGTTCCTGGCAAACAACAGAGGACAACCTGGTGACATCTGGTACTTGGCAGAGGCAGGAGTTCTGCATTCCCATGTGCTCACACCCAAGAAATCACTGCCAATGGGGGCAAAGCTGAACAAGCAACCGAGGTGCATCACTGGATCACCCATCCCCTTTAAGGCAAAGCTGAAGAGAAATACATCCTGTTACCTCCTATGAATTCTCTCTTCCACATTTTCTGTTGAGAAAGCTTTCACCTCAAAGTCCACCCCACAAGTCTGCCAGAGAGAGAGAGCACAGCTGTGAAATCAGGATCAGAAGACAGGAACATCTGCAGATGTTTCAGTATCTTTCTGCACACCAGAAACTGGCAGACTCCTGCCAGCTGCAAATTCTTCTGGCCTCCCACCATTGTCACAGACATCCCTGACAACTGGTGTTGGCACATCCACCTGTTCCATGGTGCTTCTGATAAATGAGCCTTAATCCCAGCCTCTGAAAGATGATGTCCCTGCTCCTGAAAGGCTTCCTGTGAGAGCAGTGCTGGAAAGGTCACATCGTGAGACTGACCAGTATGCAATGCTCTCTGGCCCACCCTGGGTTTCTGAACCGAACTTCTGAGTTGGCTTTGTAATGCCAATACCAACATCTAAGGAGTGGAAGTGATCAGGCCAAGCTAACCTTTGCTTTAACAGGTTTATAGCATCGTGGGACGTGTGTGAGTCCCAGGCAACTCTCTACAGAGACACTTTTGCAAGAATATCATTCCCTGGCATAAAACACAGCTTATCCTTTTTGCACTAGATTATACAACCCTCATCCCACTTTGCTTGGCTGATTGCCTAGTTCTGCTGTCCAGACAAGCATCCAGTAAACTATAAAAGGAATCTTTTTAACAGTATCAGAAACCTTGCAGAACATATCATTATTTAGTGACTTTTACTCCAGGGTTTTCATTCTGTTTACACATACGTACAAGCCAGCTTTTCTCTGCATTTAATTCAGGGCAGGTCTTAACACATGTTATTTATAGCAATCTGTGAGATTTTAGGCACTCAGTCTCCTTTTCTTTCATATAGCCTCACAGCCACAATCATTTTATGTGCAGCCAACCCACAAATCATGTGGTAGTCTCAAGGAAGCTACAGCACTGCAGATTTTGTAGTCTTGCTGCTATTGGTCTGGATTCCCTTCCTTATTTTGAGGATTTCAACTCCAATTCTGACACACACTTGTAGCCCTTAGTTCTTGACATTTGTGGTACAGCACAGTAAAATCAGTATCACCTTCTCCTACTCTCAGGCTAGACAAATTTGAATTCAAATTATTTTTTTCCATCTGACTTTCCTTAACCATGATAAGCACAAGTGTCCCACTGGTCTCACCTTATCAACATCACGAGGTGCAGGCTGCAGACAGACTGAGCAAGGCAGGTAATCTGGAAACTGTGTGAGGAAGAAGAGGAAATGCACCAAAGCAACAGTACACAGATGTTCTAGGTAATACACTGCTCACAAAAACAGTCCTGAAGACAAGGGGTCACTCATTGTAATGCAGGAACCCTTTGGAATTCCGGCTACTATACTTGCCTTGTATGAACAAATCCCTCTCTTCCAGAAATACTTTAAAAGTCAAGAAAGAAAAAAAAAAGTCCACGCACAACATGAATCCTCCTCAGGAATACTAAGGCAGACGTGACTGACATTACTGGAAGGATTTCCTGTTAGAATTTGGCAGTCAGCTGTCATTTGCTGACAACATCTGGTAAAGAGCTTTTCATCTCCTTATTTGATCCACAAAGTATTCCAGCCCCTCAGGAATGGGAAGGCAAGGATGTATGGGGCTGTTGCTAGCATACAGCCATTGCGAATTCCCTTGCCTTTTTAAAGAAAACACTTTTCACAGTGCTGTGATTACTGCACCGTTAGGATCTTCTTGCACTTTGCCTCTCAGGATTGCAAGAGGGAAAAAACCACTCAAAATTGGAACTTGCAGAACATGAATTCACTATTAATTCTCATCTTCAGTCCATCACCAGGCCTCAACAGCCTGGTAAGTACAGACAAGAATAGAGTATCAGAGGCTCTTCTGAGATACTTACTGTAAAGAAAAATGGATAAGCATTTTTCCCCAGTTTCTTCAGCAGAGATTCCTGCAAGAGGGTGAGAGACTCAGGCTTGTCAGCAGGCGGGTACACCTGGAGCCTGGAGAAGAACAGGTCCCGGCGGAAGGTGAGGCCGATCACATCGATGTCCTCCTGGCCGTAGCGGAAGGCGCAGGTGAGGGACACGAACACTGCGGAGAAGCAAAGGACAGGTGACACATGCAGCAGGGTAACAGCAAAGCCAGGCTGCGATGGGGACATCTCCTGCCTCAGGGAGACATGGAAACTCATTTCAACCCTTGCATAACCCAGTGAGTGTTCATCCCATGTGTAACAACAGACACCGCATTGGTAAGAAGCCCATTCACTGGGGAAGGGAGTTACATTTGTACCCTTAAAAGAATAAAAAGAAAAGACAAACAATTTCTGGGACATACATTGCATAAAACCTCAAACCTTTTTTCCCCTTGATAACAGCAGGATCCACCAATACAACACCATCTGAAAGAAAGGAAAAAAATCAAGATTAACAGAGGATAAGCAGGGTTGAGAGCAGAAGAGCAGCACATAACCTTGTGGACTTACCTACAGGTTCCACATTCCCTATGTTGTCAATGAAGTCCCGCTTTCCCAGGTAGATGGTCAGCTGTGGGGAGAGGATGACCACAGCTGAACTATAAAATGTTTGTGGTTGTTGAGGGAAGGGGGACATGAAAATCAGAGAGCTATAAATCTTGCAGAGATCAGAACAATTCCATTTTAAATGGAATTTTTGTTTTTTCCCCAGCAAACATGCAACTCCCACCACTCAACAGGATTATTCACATGTTCAGGACATCAGAACTGAAGACCTGATCTAGACCAACTCCCAAAAGTACAACACAAATACTTGTGCATGGAACAAAGAAGCGTAGATTCTAAGATTTTTGGTGCCATCAGGTTGGAAAGACAGTAAATCAGCTTTGTTTTAAACATTTACCAGCAGAAGTACAACCCAGGAGGTGAGTGAGGTGAGCTGCCTTCCTCTTGTATTATAACACATGAAAAGTTTGCCCTAAAAACTGTTTACATCACCTCCTCAAAGTGCTAAATATGGCTCACGCTCCTTCTGAAAAAAATAAAGGGGACAGGAAAGAACTTTCTAATAAATCTCCAGTCTGACAACAGGTAAGACTCAAACCTAAATAAGCCCATTATTACTGTACTCACAGCTTTGTCACGGGTGCTTTTTCTGAAGATAACTTGTTTTTGAGGAGAATCAGCATTCTTCCCACCCATCCCAGTCTTTTGAGAGTCAGGGCAGCTCATGGTGAAAGATGGGGATGTGACTGTGGGTGAATGAAGCTTTTCTGTCCCAAAATGTCCTGTCCCAGATGCCTGGGAAAAATAGGTGGGTGAGATAAAAGCAGTGGGTAAAGCACTGTACTCCTGTGCTGTTTCAGAACCCCTCACACATCCAAATGGTGGCTCTGTCTAAAATCTATGAAGGTGATTTGTGTTGATAAGGAGTCAGACCAACCCCCAAATGAGAACTCATCTGTCCTGCTGCATTTTCCTCCACCAGAACTCAAAGCAACCCATTATGGGCAGAATAGCACTGAGCTCAAACCGGAATGGACCTTAAGGATAGAACAGTCCAGCCACCTGCCCAGAAAGGCAACAATTACTCTTAGAGGTAGGGAACAGCTTGCACCTGAGGGGTAGAAAACAGATGGAATAAAAAATCTTCAGGAGGAGAAAAATAAGGAGGGAGAGAAAAGGTGGGGGGGAAGCAAACAGGGGAAAAAGAAGAGATGCAGTGGAAAAAAGAAGAGGAAGGAAGAAGAGAAAGGGGAGACCACAAGGGCACAAGAGATATCCAGAGAGAGAAGTCCAGAAAACCTAAGTGGTACAAAGCAGAGATTAGCTTTTCATTTTGTTGTAAGTCATAAAATAGCATCCAGTTAATGATCAGACAGCAAATTTAAAATAAGGTGAAGCATTTCCCCAGTTAACAGAAGATTCAAGGTGGCTCTGGAAATCACCAATATGAATTGAATCACAGGATTAGACACATTCACCGGGAAAAGGCCTTTAGCAGCTCTTGGACGATGATCCAGGAGCAACCTTAACCCTGTAAGATTCTGAAGCAGAGGAGCAGCATCAGGAGAGGACGACGCCACACGTACCCTGTCCTTACACTCCTCACCATCAGAGCTGTGTGAATGAGAGAACTGTGTTAGACACACCCCAACTCTGATGGAGTATGACTGTCCTTGTAGTTTGCTCCCATTCTATTTCTCTGCTTGCTTTCCCATTTTAAAACTGCTTCAAGAGTAAAACAGTTTCTAGGGCCTATTTGCAGACAACAAACCACAGAAAAAGGAAACACTTGGCTTCTTGGAAAGCTGAAAAAAATGTAAGGCAGACATTAGAAACAGACCATACACATGTAAGCATTTCCATTTTCATGAAGTAGGTTTTTCAAGCCCAGACCAGTATTTGTTGCTGACTAGACACACTACTCACGCTGCAGACTCAAAGAAACACACGAGCAAATAACATTAAATACCTTGCTGTGTTCCAAATGGCACAGGAGCTTCCACAGACAGCAGTGGGAACTTCTTAATTATTGAAGAAAGATGAATTCTCCAAGGCAGCTGTGTCCTATGCTTCTTTGCATCTACCAGAGGGAATCACTGCCCTCTTCACAAACAAGGAAGACAATTTGTAGGGGATTTCAAAGCTTGTCTCTAGTTGCGTCCATTCAGGATTTCAAGAATTAATCCCTCTCCAAGAGCAACTATTGTACCTGGGCTAAGATACAACAGGGAAGTGATTAAATCAGCAACATTAAGCATTACCTGAGGACACTCAGGTAGTCAGCGAAGAGGTCTACAGTGCCCTACTCACATGTTTTGCAAAGACTACAGACTTAGGTAACACAGGACAGCTACCAAAAGCAGCTTTATTTATTCTAAAGCTGTATCTCCTCCTTCCTAGGGCTGCAAGACATCCAGCCTGGTAAGAAACTGAACAGACAAGAGCCATTTATGAAAAAGGGAGTTTATAAAACACTAAAATGCCATTTTGATGGACTGTCAGACGCCAAGAACAATGCATTATTCTCATGATCACTATGCCATTTATCTGTTACTGCTTCACCAGCATCCAACTGACATGCTGATGCAAAACAATACACTGCTGGCTTGTACAATCCCCTCCTCAATTTACTTACAAAAGCACAACATCCGGGATTTAAGAAACACAGATATTTCAATTAACTTTAGCTTTTCTGTTCATTAATCTTCCAAGAGTAGCTTTCCCCCCACCAATGAATTTGGCCCTGCTATTTTGCACAACAGTATGTGTTAACTTTTGGCTTGTGAGCTGCAGGAACAGCTGTAGCTTTCCTCTGGCTGCATCTGTTCATTTGATTACAAGAATCACATGATATCCGGTCCCCTTGCCAGCCTAACAGCTCCCTCCGGCTCAAGCAACCTTGCAGTGACAAATCAAGCTTGCTTTTCACAATCAATCACTAACATTTCCCTGAGTATAGTGGCCAGGTTACATAAATTATTCCAAAAAAAATGAACGACAGAACCAGTGTCCCTCAGCTCTTTCAGGGTTCCAGCAACATTTTATTAACTGGAGGTGGATTATTTGGAGAGCTTAATCACTACTCTGTCTAATCAGCTCTGGCAAATGCAAACCAGCCAGGATGGAACCACAGAAATTCACATGCACCTGTGCTGCAAAAGGAAAGTCAGGTCTTGATTGTAGGAAATAGGGAAGAAACCCCAGACACGTTCGACTGTCACACTTTGCAAACACAAAAGGAAGGAAGCTGGTTTTGTACAAGTCTGAGCTGCAGCCACTGCAGGGTTATCAGTTCTCCAGGAGAGGATGAGCATTCCTGTTGGTATGTGTACCATTGCAAATACCTTCAGGGGATCTTGGAAACAGCTTCTCCGCAACGCATGTTTCTAGTGCACCCTTAATCCAAAGAAAGATGCCCAACCCAGCCCCAAATCCATCTGAAGGGCAGCTCCACCTCTGGCAGCCTAACTGCTACAGCCACCTCTGCACTGCAGGTTCCTTCATTTGCTCTTCCTCCCTCTGCAGGCTGAAGCAGAAATGGAGGCAATAGAAGTAATCAAAATACAGGAAAAAAAGAAAGGCTAAAATTGCTCACTACAATTTCTTACATACCTTGGTGCTAAGGAACTTCAATCTAAAATGCTTAAGGACTTAGCCAGCTGGCTGTTATCCTTCAGCATTATTAAACTGCTTCATAACAGTATCAACAGGGCAAACAAAGCCCTTTGTGTAAGATCTGTGTCCATGCTGCAGAAAAATACAAGTGTAGCAGCCTAAATTATAAACATCCTAAACCCAGTCTGATCCTCTTCAGCAGAGCCTGCAGTTTTTATTATGCTAATCTCCCAATAATCTTTCATCATGCTGACTTGCCATTTTGTGATCTGCTTTCCTCCAGTAACCAAGGTCACCTGGATTAGTGGCAGGTACTTTTCCAAGGACCATCTGCCACTGCAACAGGCAGAAGAAAAAACATCTTGCCTTTAAAAACTGTTCAGAATGCCAACTTTTCATTTTTGCTACAGTTCGCACTTCCATGAGCTTATTTTCTTATGAAAAAAGGAGGGTGGCCAGTGATGGCTCTTAGTTATGAAATTTGTACACTGAAGAGCTGAACACTTTGCTTCGTTACTCTGAAGCTGGAACCAGAGCAACATCTTCAACACAGTTTTCGTGTTTTTAAAGAAACGTGCAACTCCTATTCCTGACTTAAAAACTTGACAAGGTAGGAGTCGAAGTCTCACAGCAGAAAAAGCCACCTTATTTTCAGCAGTGTTTGAAATAAAGATCCTGATTTCCTCAGTTCAGTAGTTTATCTAGAACATCCAAGAACACATCAACCTTTCAAGGACAGAGACAGAGGTGCTTGTTCAATGTGGTAAGACTTTCTTCAGTCTCAAGGCAGGACTCCTGAGACAGGGCAAGCCCAGGCTGCACCTGCAGGACATCCAGCCCCAAGCTAAGAGGATTATCCTCTTTCCCCCTCTACACCAAATCCCACAGGGGGGCAAACACAAATCCACAAGTCACCAGGAAAATGACATTTCAGGTTCCCCTCTGCACTCATTCCAAACAAGATCTCGCACACAGATGCACAAATAAATGAATCAGAGCAGTGTGGGGTTTTAAAAGCAAAACACAGGTTTATTTACAATCAAGTTCTTACGGGCAGCTGAATAAATAAAATCTTTGCCCCATATACTCTAATTTCCCTCTGCAGAAAGTGTCTGAACAAAAGGCTAGGTTAGAGGGAGCCTGTCAGAGCAGCTCCCCCAACCCAGCCCCTCCAAAGAACACACTTCCATAGTAAAACACTATCGGGAAAGAAGAAAATAAAGTGCAAATAAAAAGGCAATAAAACGCTGGTGGCTTGTCTTGAGGCCCAGACAATGTGGAAAGGTTTGGCTGGATAAAGATATGCCACGTAGCTCACACTCAGTCACATCTTGGTTTGGGGTGCCAGAAGAGGGACAGAGCCAAGACACCACTCCATACCACAGAGGGCTCCAGCGCAAATGGGAATATTGCACATGTGCTCAAGAACGGGGCCAGTGGCCTGGAATTGCCAGCACCGAAACAATGGATTTGGGATTTGACGCCGCTGCTCCCCTGTGTCCTACTGACAGCCGCCAGGACGGATGAACAGAAAAAGGGACCAAACATCTGTATTCCAGGACTGAAATCACAGGATTACTACATTCCTCATCACTGCAAGCACAACTTCTACAACAACCTCAACAAGCCGAGCTCTCTCCTCGTGCCCAGTAACCAAACTTTCTGTGGTATAAAAAGATTAAAAACCTCCTATTTTGCGATGCCCAAGCTGTTGAAGGGCACTTCAACACAAGGACGCAGAAGTCCTGAAGAACAGAATGTTGCTTCAAGAACTGATACACAAAGTTCACACGACAGTGCTGGAGAGCCTGTACCAGGGTCACAACAGATCCAAACTGAGCTGGTGACTCAAAGGCGGATCTGTCAGAGCCATGGGAGACTCTCTTTAAAAGCTGTTACAACATTCCAAACTGCCTGTGTTTCAGGATCTTCTCACCCCATGCCTGAACTAGGCCACCAGAACAGAACACAGGAGACAGGACATGCTTTAAGTCAGCATACACAATGACTTCTTTCCAAAGTTTCCACCTCAGAAGTGCTGTCGATACATTTGTGTGACAGGATATTTGGCACAGCTGTCTGGTGAGGAATCCCGCTAGTATCTTCAGCTCCATGTGGTGCATAGATACTGCATATAAAGGCATGACTAAGTAGCATTCTCCATCCAGAACAGCTAATCCCATGCTGAGTCTGAGTGCCACAGTGCAGTTATGGCCGTGAGAAGTCTCTGACTCAGGCTCCTTTCTCCATTGCTTTAGAACTTCCCTCTGGAAAGCAAAGCCCATGTGCTTGTCAATATCCCGACTCCGGATGGATCTGGGCTCAGGTCTCCATGCTGTGCAGCCACGGACCAGCACCACCACACACAGCCTTCCACCCTCCGTCAGTCAAAACTCAGACCACAGCACAGCCTTGTTTCCTTTGTCCACACTGACCACGTGGGCACCCGCTGGTGACCACGCAACTGCATTGATAGAAGAACTGCAAGGGAAGGCAGGAGTAAGTTTACAAGAAAGCTGAACTCCACAACAGCAATTATCACTGGAATGAAATAGTATAATACTCTTATTATCAATTAAAAAAACCCCACTTTCTCAGATCTCAAGAGACTTGGGCTTTTAGTAAGTCTGAGGGAGGTACAATTTCTTCAAAATGTATTGAATGCACTTTATTAGAATTGTATCTCAGTTTAACAAGATAACAAATCTAATCTAATTCAATCTGGAGAATACTGCCATGAATCCACAAAGACTTTGTGTATTAATAATTCTCACACGCCACTAAAAGTTGCAAAGCTGTACAACTCCAAATTTTCATAGCTCAGTAAGATCCACAACCCAGATCCCCACCCTAGGCCACAAGTCCCACTTCCCCTCACCTGTGATGCTTTGCAAGCATCCTCTCCAATTTCCCAGTAAGCACATTCCAAATGTAGAGGGCCCCATCAGCTGAGCCAGCAGCCACATAGTTACCGTCAGGGCTGTGGGATCAGACGAGGCGTAGAGGGTAAAGAACAATTTTCAAGTCAGCAATTTTCAGCACACATCATCATTCCACCCACAACTTCCTAAGCAAGCAACTTGGTATTAAATAGTCTTTTAGATGTGTTATCACCTGCTAATACTAAGAGGTGGAAGCACTTTAAAATCAGAGCATTTCCAAGACATTGGTTCAGTATCTACAGATACATTCCGGCTTGACCAAGAGGTAGCCTTGGGCAAATTACAAACTCTGCCCCAGTTTTTCCAGCTGTAATTGGGGACCAGTGCAGCCAAGCAGGAATCACTCAGTTTAGCTGGGGAAAGGTTTATCAGGTATCTTGTTTATGTCTGACCTTACCTGAACACAACTCTCGTCCAGTCAGAGCCACATTTGAATCCCTGGGCACTGGAAAGTTATAATCAGACAACTGTTAACTCATTTATAAGAAGAGATACTTACTAAAGACAATGTTACAGATTTCTGTATGGTTCAGAATAAACTCCAGCATCCCTTTATCCCAATTAATGTTTCTCATACACCCTTCTCTCAATGGCACCTGAAGAAATTCTTTCCTTTAGACCACAGACTTCTAAATCAAGCTGCCTTCTTTACAGACACACATGAGAAGATCCATTAGAGCAGATCTTTACTGTTTCTAAACATTCTAGAGAACTTTGTCAGCCATGTAGAAAAAAATGTGAGGACACTGCCCTCTCCGCAGAGGTCCTGAAAACCACTCCAGCACTGTGGGTAACCCAGAACACAAGATTCTGAAATTCACAGTGCTCCTGTGAAGAACACACTCACCTGAACGTCTGCTTGACAGAACTGACCCGCAGATCGATGATCTTGAGTAGATCATCACGGGAACAGGTCAGAAGTTCTGTTCGCTCTGGGTTCAGGTCCAGAGCTGTGATTCTTCCGAGCAGCTCCAGTTCTTTTACTATGCTTTCAGTCCTAAAGACAGAAAAAGGAAAAAAAAGGGACGGAAAAATGAAAGCACTGAGCTAGGGTCCAGAAGTCAAACCAGTGCATCAAAACTTTGACTTGTCCCAATGTGGGAGAGGAGAAAAAGGATTACTGGTTTATTCTTATGTTTTCTTTCTTCCCCAAGCTAGATCCCACCTTGTGGATAGCATTTCCAGCTAACAGTTAGACACTACTTTCCTCATAACCCCACCCTAGAACAGCAAGTACTGACCAATGAAAAATACTTACCAGCAAGCAGGCTGCCTTTTTCAGAAAAGGAATAGCATCCCCCCCGCAAAAAAATACCGAACAGCATACAAGTAACAAAGTCTCTTTAATGTCCTTTTGCCACTTTTACAACAGTCTCCCCAGCTGCCAAGCTCAGGAAGAAGAGTTCCCTACTTCAGAATAACCTGACAGTAAACCCATAACCACTCCTGCACCATAAGCACTCCTACAATAGTTTTACCTGATGTCCCAGAAACGAATTTTCTTATCAAAATGTCCACTCATTACACACTGCTCAGTACACACGATGTCATTGCAGCTAGATCCTGCAAACACTGTTTTTATACCTAAAAAGAAGGAACCAATGGTGACACTTAAATTGACAGTGTCCAAACTGATGAAAATAGAGACAGAAAACAACCCCTAAACCGCCCCCCCACATACAGTGACCACACAGAGCAATGCCCAAGGAGTGACACAGGGCAAACTGTCTTGAAATAATCCTGATTAAGTCTTCAACCTCTCTGCCCTTCTCAATCTCCCTTGCTGGGACTTTAAACATTCCCATGACAGCTGCTTCATTTCCACCTCATATTTAGCCAGCTATAATTTGCTGCTGTTAACCAACATGAATCGGTCTCGTTGACCTATGTTTGCAATTCAGGTATCAAGGTAACTTTCAATCTCAAATGCTCTCTCAGTGCAAGCAGATTTAAGAGCCCACAATAGGAGAAGAAGCAAGGAAATAAGGTGTTTGTCCCGAAGAAAAGCCTGGATCCTAGCAATTCCTTCAAGATGTTGAAGTTTTTGGTGTGTTTCCAAGAGACACTTCCATCCACCTCACGGTTAAAAACCCGGCCTGGCTCTAAGTTTTTAGTGGAAGACTAAAATACCCATCCCCAGACTGGTAAAACACAGAACACGCCGAAAAACAGCTGCTCTCAGTACAATAGCATTAACAGTGCTTCCTGCACACACAGGATTTCTTATTCCAGGTAACAGGCACAAAGAATTCAATTACTTAAAGAATAACAGAAAATGGGATGACTGCTAGCTTTTTCTATTTTTATACTGGCAAAAGGATTCAATAATGGATCTGATGCCAGACTGCCATGAGCATTCAGCAGAAGCACAGAACATGGATGAAAGACAGAAGTTAGGCTTCCTTACAAACTTTGCTGCGGAGGTCCCAGAGCTTGAGGGTCCGGTCGTGACTTCCCGAAACAATACGTGCATTGTCCAGCAAGAACTTGGCTGACAGAACTTTACCACTGTGACCTGTGAGGGTGTGCTGGGGACAGGAGATTGACATGGTAAAACTGCGTATTTCCACTTGCTCAAATCATAATTTGCATGTCTCCTGCATTGCTTGGCAGAAAAAACATCTATTACAGTTAAAAGGAGATCAACATTGAGTAGGAGGATTAATTATCACAGAGTCCAGCCTGGAGCTGGAAAACACAGGTCTACTTTGGCTGCAGTTTCTCCTGTTACTCAGGAACCTGCCAACTCCTTCCTCAACACTCTGTACGCCTACATTTCATGGACTGACGGCAACTGCAACACAGCCTTACAGGACAAACTGATGAGAAGGGGCTAAAGCATGCTGAAAATGGAAATTGTGCCTTCCCGCTTTCATATGGAGCTTCCCTCAAGGACACAAAAGGGTATCGAGTCTCAACTGTTATTACATCTTAAAGCCTGAAAGCTGACACAACCAGGGATTTCAGAAAAACTGCCTGCAGTAGCTTCTGTAAGTGCAGAGGGAGGCTCAGTGGGGCTGACAACATGAACCACATTCACTTAGAATTGCTCAACATTTACATACTAAATCACAAAACAGATAACGAATTACTAAAGTAAGAGTTATGAAAAACAAGACAAATCTCTGTATATAGTTAGATTTTTTAAAATACTCAACGGAGTGTCAGATTACACAAAGCAATCTGGGCTTGGGGAAACACAAAACACAAGCCCTTAAGAATGGAAAGAAATGGGAGCAAAGTTTGAGAAAAAACCCCAAACGTGATACACAACACAAACTCAAAAGATCATCCCAAAAAGACCACCTTGCCTTAAGAATGGAACACAAACTCCAGCAAAGAGGATCTGCCTTTCACTCTGTATCTCTCCTGCCCTTCCTGCACAGACATCACATACAGATATCCATCTGCATTTAGGCAGGGAGTTTTAGCAAAGTTTACAGTGATTTCAGCTTTACTGCCTCCTGCTTATGTGCAAGCCATGAAAAGTCCACACCGCTCACACTTGAAACAGAGAGCACTATTTTATCTCAGCAAACAACAAACGCACTCCAAAGAATTACAGGAAGATTATGTGAAGCCAGGTGAATGTTAGCAGGTGTAACTAACTTCTTGCAGTGAGCAATCTATGTCTGCTAAACCCATATAATCCTATAGCAGGTTTTGCAGCCAAGGAGAAGGTGCAAAAGAACTGATACTCTTCACTTTCCTAACTTGATACCTGACGTCTCCACAATGAGAACTACCCAGTGAATTATAGTGCATCTGTTGGTTATAACCAACACTGAAATGTCAGAAGATTTGATCAAAGTAGCATCTTCCTAAAACAAAAAGTTGAGGAAATGTACATAGAAAATGACAATTTAAAAAAGCTTTTGGAAAGCTGTGAAGAAACTTTTGGTCACTCAACGGATAATTTTCAAATCAGAGCCAAGTGTTAGAGAAGAATGTGAGTACAAAGTATTTGGGAGGAAAGGAGGAACCTTTCAAAGACATTGAGGATGATGTCCAGCATGTTGAGGCTTGCTGCCTTGGACAGCCAGGCAAAGGGCTCCTTGTCAAGAATGCTGCTCCTGACTTAAAACAAAAGTCCCTCTTTGTCTTCTGCAAAGCCCTTTTCAGCAGGCTCTCCTTTGAGTGAGGCTGAAACATTGACGTGGCTCTCCACAAATCATAAGAAGCATTTAAACTTCCCCAGAGGGGTACACAAAAGTGCACTTTATGTGGCAAAGTTTTTCCAGTTGGGGGGTTGTATTGGGAAAATACACAGTAACTGGAGCTTCCTGCAAGGCTGTGTGGAGATCAACACTGTATTTTAGGTCTTGCTGTGAAGACCTTCAAGAGATAAAGAACCTCTCAACAAAAAGAACTATTGAAAGTGTCTGTAAAAGCCCAACTTCGAAAACTGCCATGTTCCCATTAGACAAAACTAGGAATACAAGACAGAAACAACCTGCACACTGCTTTGCCTAATGAGACTCACCCGTAATCGATTGTCATCAACTGTCCATATTCTGCTGGCAAAGTCATTTGAAGCTGCTAAGAGGTAAGAACCCTGTGAACACAAGATTACTTTACAATTCCTTCTGCTAGTCAATATGAGAACCAAACTCAAATAGTTCCAAAAAATCATTAAAACCATATTAGTGCTCTTTTGCCAAAGGAAAAAAGAATAAAACCAAAACCACAGTAGCAAATGCCAGTACAGAAAGCTAATGTAACCCTTCCCAAAGGGCTATGGCATCTGCTTCTCACCAAAATTGCAGGGTTTGTAGAATCACAGCTATAGATAAAACAATACCTTTATTATAACAAGAAGAATGTATACCAATATACAATTATAACAATAACCAGACCAGAAAAAGGACATTCATCTTTCCCTTCTGCTGCAGTGAGGAAACATGTTCTAGTTTACCCTCATCTGTTGTGGAGTTGTTTTCCTCCTTTTTTTTTTTTTTTTTTGAGGGAAAAAGCCCTGCATCATCTACTCCCACTGCTTAGACAGGTCTCAGAGTGGAATTCGCCTGATTCTTGCCATTTTCATTAAAATTCTAACATTTTAAGCTAAGATTTCAAAAATGAAATCTGCCTGAGGAGAAAGAAATCGACTTGTTCATGGCTTTAGGCTTAGGGCTCCCACAAGTCACCCATGATGTAGAATGGCCACCACAAAATTTATGCTTGCACTCCTGTCCATCTCAAAAGACTTTCCTGAATTCTTGTAATCCTTTGGCATTTCACCCAGTCAATTCTCACTGTAAATATGTTCAAGCAACTTGCCAAAACTCAGGACTAGTTTCTCCTGCAGATTAACAGCACATCTCTAATGAGCTGGTCAGTGTCCAAAAGAAGGATCCTCTTGGGTGTGTACCATAATTTAACACATAGAATCACCAAATGGCAGAAGTGATATCAGCTTTGTGTTATGAAAGAGGTCTCAGCAGAAAAGTTCGATCACATGTCCAGTTAGACCACTCCAAGACCCCAAACTCCTTCAAGCAGGACTGTTGGATGCTGATCCCAGTCATGTCTCCGCTGCTCCAGGTGAACATGACCTGAGCACATCTCATGCTGTCAGCAAACACTCTGCCAGCCACACCATTGCTGTGCCATGGCTGGGGAGAAACTGCTGGGAGAAGAGGGCATGGAACTGCAAGTCTTGGGATAATCAGACCTTTTACTATTCATCACAGACCTCAGGAAAGCACTTACGGAAATAAAACTTCACAGAAATTCTGCCTTAGTGTATTTGCTTCTTCTGTTATGCCAGCTTCAGTGGAAGGCTGAACCCTAATTTCTTACTTTAAACAAAAATCTGTAACAGCCAGTGTCTGAGCTGCATATCATCATCTGAATAGTAAAGCAAGGATCAGAATTACAGACTGCAACTTACCAAATAAAAATCCTTTGTACAATTTTAACTACTTTCAGCTACTTTCATGTTTTAACTCATTTCTTATGTAACTTTTCAATTAGAATGGAAACAATAGTAGAGAACAACATAATTCCATTAATTTATTCCCAATTACAAACAGTGGATACTGCACAGATACTCACAGCACTATCAAATTCTATGCTTGTAATCCCAGCATTACTGCCAGAGAGGGAACCTTTGGGCTCACACCTATCTGCATAGAGAAAGATGAACAAAAACTTGAGCAATGGATTAGAACAGAAGTTGACACAAAGTGACCCATAATACAAGTTTATTTAGCATCCCATCATACCCCAAAGCAAAAAGGTTTACCTCCCAAGACTTCCCACAGCTTAACCCTCCGGTCCATGCCTCCTGTTGCTAGTAACCGGGAGCCAGGGCTGAACTGCACTGCATTCACCTCCCCATCATGTGCATCCTGAGGAGGGGGAGGAACAGAACAGCCACCCAAAAGGCAGAATTAGCACACACCCATAACCCACAGACCAGAAAGCTACAGAACTTCAAGGTTACACAGAATCACAGCTGTGCATCTTTCAGCAGTACATTGGAAATAAAGCCACAGACTGAAACTCTGCTGTGGCTGGTGGTATACAGACAGCAAAAAGGCTGATCCTTACCTGAAGAAAAAACAAAGGCACATCAAGAAAAACAGCAGCAAGGACTCAGCAGTGATAACAAACTACCAAAAGCCTTACCATGCTTCCTAAGCTTGGGCTCTTAAGTCACACCAGAAACAAAAATGAGGAAAGGACAGGACAAAAAACAGTAACAGGTGATGTGCTGTAGAAGAAAAGTAACTTTTCATTCCTCCATCTAGAGACAGCCATGGAACATGATCCAATCAGTTCACGCAACCACAGAACACTCAAGTCAGGCTTGAGTTGGGCAGGTCTGCTCGGAAACAGCACAGCAGATGCACTGCATTCACTGGGTGTGCTGTGGTTAAGCAGTACGAGTACAGGTGAGACAGCACCTACTTGCTGAGGACTTGGGCTTAAGCTGTGCCTCCTCTCTGCAGATGCACTGACCCCCTAGCACCCCTGCTTCTCACAGCTTAATGTTCTGAATTCTTAACCATTTAAAACCTATGGGAATTTAAGATTAATTCCTTTTTCATTCCTCTATTAATTTCATGGCTTTCTACTACTTACCCACAGAGTATTACCACCACAATCTTAATTATTTTTTAAGTATTTTAAGTAACTGCTCTTTCAAAATCAGCTTTTCTAGAAACTTGTATTTTTACAGAACTTGTTGCTTGAATGGGTCTGCCAGCTCATATTTAAGGCTCATCACACTTCAAATCTCATCTTTCTGCAAATGCAGAGAAGCCATTCACAACAAAACTGGTGAAAGGCCTTGCCTGGAAGCTATGCCTGGGAATGATTCCTGAAGTGACTACCTTTTCCACCTCCTGCTTGCTTCTCCAAAGGTGAGTCCAGTCAGCTCCCTGCATCTGCCAAACCTCTGCCACAGAGCCCTTGCGTGAATTCCCGGAATGCTCTGCCAGACCTAGACATGTCTTGACCCTCCACCTGGGCTCAACACACTGGAGCTAAAGCCTAACACCTCCTCCCCTGATGCTCCCTATTCAAGCCAGCTCCAGCTGCTACTTCAGTCATGACCCTGTTCTCATTTGAGGTGACATTGCTACTCCCTCCATCCATGACTTCCACTACACAATATGGTAACAGGGCAGGTAAGAATACACAAGCCTCCTCGCTGCAGTGAGCCACACTGATACACTGGATGAAAAAATAACAAATTTCATATCCATGGAAAATCCACATCCAGCTCTGGAGTGCCCAAGAAAGCTCCAGAGGCATGTTCAAACAAGCAACTTCATTACAAGACAATTTCCTTTCAGTCACAAGACAATGCCCTGCACAGAAACTTAAGTTTATCTTTGTGAGGCCAAAGAACACATAAAGGAGGTCTCAGCTTGAAAACCTTTGATCATGCACAGCAAATGAGGACACCCCACCACCACGAGCTCCTCTTCACCAGGTTTGTTGGATTACATTTGGTGCCACAACTCCCTTCACTGTGGAGAACTGGAACTGAATTAATCCCATACTGTCAGCAATCTCTTCCTCAATCACAGCTCTGCTATGGCATGATAGAATAGGGACTGCTGGGAGCCAAGAGGGTAATGGGGTGGAATTTCCCTGTGCCCTCAGAAAACTTCTTTCTCATCATTGACCTCAGTAAGACAGACATCAAACAGACTGGCTCTGAGAAACATTTGGGCTAAGAATTAAATTGAATGAATGCTTCTACCAAACCAGGAATTCCTTCCTGTTTGGCAGTGCTAATAGAGTTTCAGGATATTAGTTCCCACAAAGACGATTCTCTTCCTCCAAAATCAGAACAAAGAATGGCAGAGCAGAGAATTCCTTCTGTACTCACAAAGACACATATGGCAGTAGTGGGCACTCTCACTTCTTTACTGGCACCTGGATGTGGCTCTACATTTTCCTGGGGTGCAGGGAATGAGGACACAGAACGCCTCCTGAGATGAAACAAAGCAGAAATATTTTAAAATGAGAAATGAACACTGTTTCTCTTGAGTTCATCCTGATCTGTACCTGTCACTTAACTACTCTGTACAAGTAAAAAATGGGGGAAGGTGCTTTTAACTTTTTTTTTATCCCGTCTTTCAAAAATTACATTTGTCATATAACACTACATTCACTTGTGGCTTTAGATATTTCACAGTTCACCACATAAGTTACCTGAACTGATTACTGAACTCATTTTGGAGCAGTGTTTTTTCAATAGGAAGCGAAACATGGGACTGACTGCAGCTCCATCTTTATGTCTAGGAAGACTCAACACCATCGCAGCACTACATCCCGGGCAGCAAAATGCTCTGTTCCAAAGCTTGAGCTGCTCCATTTAAGCAAAGACATCCACCTACTGCAGAGCTTGGCTTAGGACTGGCTCCACTCAGGATACTAAGCATAGAACCCAACGACTTGTTCTAAATAACCCTACTAAAGGAGCAAAGTGCAGTGGAAAGTGGAAAGTAAGAGCAAACCCCATGTGTTCTCTCCACAAAGAGGGGCTCATTGCCTCTCTCACTGTAGATAGTTTCTAACCAGAATTATCAGCTGCAGAATGTAATCAGCCCAATACAGCTGGGTTCCATATTACTTTAACGGAATACAATCACTTGCCGGACTAAGAGTGGATAATGTTTTCACCTGGCAGTATCAGAAGACTGATGTCCCAAAAGGGGAGACTCAGACAGACTGGAGGGAAAGGTCAGAGGTCAGCACACGGCAAGATGGAAGAAACAGGAAGTTGAGGAGAACAAAAAAGAAAAAAAAAAAAAAAAGAAAGGCAGAAGCTAGAAGGAAGGCTGAAAATATTTGCTGCATCACCAAGATTTTGGTGTACATTGAAACCAATATAAAAAACAAGGAGGTGAGAGTGTTCTAACCTACCCAAAGATATTACTGATAGAGTCCAGAAGGCCTCCAGCTGGCTGGGAGAGTCGCTTACTGAAGGAGGGGAGGACAGGTTTAAACCTTGTGAATAGCTTCTCCACATAAAGATAAATACAAACACATTTCACAGCAACATGTCTCTGGAAAGACTCCCTCCCCTCAGACCCAGCCCAGAGAACACCAAGGCAAGCATCAGTGCAAAAGTCATCAGTAACTACAACTCTGAACATATTCTGTGGGTGAAGTTTCTTCAGTGTCCCTCAACCTCACCCTGTGAATTGCTGGGTTTAGATGTAACAGTCTGCCAAGTCTGACGTTTCAACCAAATTAATCCATAATCTCACATAACTACCTCTTACTTTCCACTCACTGCTATTTTAGAGAAAGAACAAGATGCATTTAATCTAGGTGAAGATTATTTTCAGCATTTCAGCTACACCCAGCTATTTGCAAAGTCACATTGATATCTTGTACAGTAATGGAGGCATAAAACAACAGGCATTGTAATACCCATGTCATTAATTACTTTGTTTTTAAACATTTATTTTAAAGATTAAACGAAGATTTTCCAGGCACTAGGGTAATTTAGTTAAAACAGCAAAGGAAAACCAGCACGTGAGTTTCCTACTGCTCTGGTAGAAGCACTAAACTGTGCTCCACCTAAAGACAACTAAAAGCCTAAGTTACATTCCCAACATTGTTCCAGCTCTGCTGTGCCCCTTGCATTCCCCAGTGACATGCTACAAGAATCTCTTGGTCACAAACCTGGACGTCCGGCTGACAGCTGGCACTGGAGAGGTTTCCTCAGCTGTGTCAGAGGTTTCATCCGCAAGCACTTCGATATCATCATCCCTGCTGAAGTGAGAGAAAACACCTACTTTTCAATCAGCCACTGACAGCATGAACTGACAGAACGGCACTGTTCCAGGGCCTGTCAGTGTCCATGCCCAGGCCAGCCCAGGTTTATGGAGCTGTAGCAACACACAGGTAGATCCAGACACACTGATGCAGCTGCCACTGCCAGAGATGTAACTCAACACACAGTGTCTGAAAACAGATGGAGACAGCAACTAAATTTCAGGTTTTTTCTCTCCAGCTGCCAATTCCACTTCACTGACAGCAGGGCTGGATTTCCACATCTCCCTGTTTCTGTTTTTAGACCTCCCTTCCAGATTCTCTCTACTACAGGCATACTATTTCAGCCTGTAGCACTAACTACATACAGCACTGTAACAACCCACCACACCTGAGCAGGGCTTCACTACAGAGTGAGTGGTTTTTGCTGGAACAGTTACAGAACAATAAAAACATGAGTTATTGCAACACCAAGTATAGGTGATATCAGCACCTTTTTTGCTGTTTCAAAACAAGGAAGTGTTAAAAAAAGCACGAGAGTTTGATTGAATTTCCCTGCTTCACCTACACCAAAGACATCCTGATACTTTCTACGCTGTTGTACTTCAGGTGCTGCACCATTAAGTGCGAGAGTTGGTTTTGTTCATTCCATTAAAGTGTTGGTGGTCGACTGAACACATGTAAAATAAATTATTCCAGCTAAATTACTCAGCTAATGCTGAAGATTTTTCCCCCATTAGTCATCATGGGCTGTGACAGCCTAGTATTTTTTCCTTCAATGATGGTTTTTCCTCCACTGCTGATTTTGCAGGACAAACTGTTTTTAAACACACTTTACCAACCTAATGCTATTTGACTGAGCAGAAGTTTAAATTCAGCATTTAAATAACCAATTTGTGCCATCAGATAATACTCAGCTGCAAAGGCATTTAAAAGGATGAAACCATTTGTAACCCCTCATTTCAAAATATAACTGCACTTTCAATTCTAAGATTTTGGAGGAGAGTATACGTGAAAAGGCTATGGCAAATATATTTGCTGATAGAATGTATGAGGCTGGTGTTTCAATAGAATACTATTGAGTTCTGCCAATATTTATTTTTAAAAATCTAAGGTTTCTGCTATTAAAACTCTGTGTAGCAGAAGAACTTTCCACGTTAACAACATATTTTTAAATAAATACAAACACTAGGGCGCCCCCGAAATGATGCAAAGTAAGCAGCACATTTACACAACACAAACCCTCTCAAATTATAAAATCATAAAGAAGAAATCAAAACCATCTCTGCAGCAGAGTTTGAGTAGTTTACAGAAGCAATTATGCTATAGGGTGTTCCATACTCCCTTTCCATGTGCCCTTCCTCCCCCTCCCAGCCTTTCCCTTCCAGAGGGATCAACCGCTCCCATCCTACACAAGGGCTTGCAGCACAACACTCAGCGTGACTCTGTGATGTGAACATAAAGAGAAAAGATCTCCAGAAAAAGCCTGCAGACTGCTCTGGCACCACTCAGCAGGGCACAGGAACAGAGCATCAGGTGCAGCTGTTCTGGAGCGGACAAACACAAACACCCTGATCAACCCAGCTCAGAGCACCCACAGCTCCCACTGCCCACTTCAGCACCTGATCCAACACCGCCCAGGGCCAAACACAGCAGGCCAAGAACAAGGGACTAGAGGGATTTCTCTTCAGCTTACCAGGTAATGTACTCCACTGGTTTTCCTTTAGGCAATAAATCCCTGCCAGTATGGAAGCCAGGTTAATTCACTCAGTACCTGTTCCTACAGGAAATCCTTGAGCACATTTGTAGTCTAACATTTTAAAATCCAGGCATCTCCAGAGTAATTGTTTCATGACTTCACTGTTTCATGAAAACCTATCTTGAAGACCAAAGGCATGTATCTCAGCATAAAAACATTTGTTATAACAATATCTATTGACCATATGAACCATTCCTGGGACTTTCAGTCCATGCATCCATTTTCAGTCCTAAAAGAGCTCCTTCTTCTGTAAGTTCAGGTAGGGAGAGTTACTGCACATTTCCGACTTCATACGAGAAGTTTAAACACTCCTCTACATCACCCAATTTAGGAATAACAAAGATACCATTTATCATGCATCTGCATAAACCTGAGGCATGAACTGATGAAAGAGACTCTATAAATCAAAACTGCTTACGGTTCAACAGGCAAGGGCTCTTTGGCAGCTTCTGCCAGCTCCTTCTGCAGCCTGGCCTGGCGTCTCCTAAGAAAGAGAACCCAAGGTTATAAAAAAAGAAAAACAACATTTCCTTAATCCCATTCCAAAGGCTACCCTGCACAGTTCTGATGGGTTTCATAAGATTAACCAAAAAAAAAAAAAATCAGTCCCCTTCCCTAAATTCATCCTGCTTTTCAAGATACTCTGAGCAGGAGAGGCAGTTTTCCTACTGAGTAGCAAAGGACAAGATCACTCAAGTAAGGCCATGAGGCAAAGTGGCTAGGTTTATGGCCCTTTATGATTCATATGGATATGGATCAGCTTGGAGGGCAAGAACTTGCCAAAATAATGATTATGTTAGTGAAGCTAATATAAAACTGCCAGCTACTGTGAGACTTGTAATATAGCTCAGTCTCCAGGTATCGTTAGCTGGCAAGTAAGCTGAAAAAATTCAGAAGAAAAATTATTTTGCAAGGGAAAAAAGCCATACAAACTATTTTTGCAATAAGGCTTACATAGCTCAGTCTCTTGGCAGGTGCTCATTCTAGAGGAATGCAAGTAACACTGAAGTGAGTAAAGTCAAAAAAGGATAAAACTAGGAGCAGTACAAGATGCAATATTAACAAGAGAAGTCTAAATCTAATGCCAGCAAAACCCCACAGTTTCTATCTGATTTATGATCTTCAGCCCACAGTTAAATGTTGCTGAAGAAACAAAAGAACACGTTTTATTCATTTAAAAGACAGGAATGTTTTCACGAAGCATCAGTCTGTGTTGGCTGGAAAAAGGAACAGAAAGTTCTGGACTCTCACTGTGTTATGCAAGAACAAAGATCTCGGAGGACAAAACTAAATCTGGTTTTATCCTATGCACTCATAACTGAAAAATATCTCAGTTTTATCAAACAGAGGTCATGGATCTCACCTTGAATCCTTTTCATTTTCTGCATTCAAACGATTGGCTTCTTGTGCTTTCTCTGCCATCCAACGTGAGACCAGCTCCTGGTTGTCTTCAGTAGTTTTCCTTAGTTTCTCCTCCAAGGCATTGAAGGTGATCTGGAGAGCGTCATATTCATCTTTCAGTGTCTGATTAGCTCGCTCAAGATCTTGCAGTTTGCTACGCAATTCCTGGCACTCTGTTTCCAGTTCAGAAATCTTTTGCAAATACTCTGCAATCCTGGAATGGCAACAAAACATACAAAACAATGAGGACCTCCTTTGGGACCTGTGCCATCTTCCTTGTGCTGTTTGCACAGTGCCTCACAAAGGCATTTTTAGCCCTGGGCTAAGACTCCTAGAGAATATTATAACTCTAATAAAGAACTCCATCAGAAGTCTGGTCACAGATAAAACAGTTCCTACTCACTTGGCTTCGTTCATCTGCATCTCTTTGTCTTTCTGCTGCATTTGGTTGTTCAGATCAATTACAGACTGGGCCAGCTGGGGAGAAGAGAAAATTGCATTACAAACTGCAGGGATGTCAGTGGATAACACACTGAGCAGCTGTCAGTGCAAGCACAGACTAATCTAGCATTAAAAGCATGGATCACACCTTTTAGGTCTTTTTTACCCCAGCTTTCTATGCAGATCTGCTACACAGGTCATTAAATCACAGAATCCACTTTCAAAAATGAATTGTCAAAAAGTTGGTGTCCTTTGATGTCTCAGTCTCTTCCCTCAAAAAGTTTCATTACTCATCAGATCAAACAATGTATATTAGGAAGAAATTTTAGTAGTGGAAAAATCAATACAGAAACTAAAAATTGTCAAGTAAGTAAACAACAAATGAGTACTGACAACCAAGAAACAAATCATCCTGTTATGGCCAGGACAGCCATTTCAGGAGACACATAGCTCACACTGTGAACACAGGTGCCACCAAGAGTTTTCTCACAAAAAAAGTTGCTGGTGGAGTGTCTGCAGAGCACAGGGAACAGAGGGGCAGAGGCCAATACTGCTGAGCTGCAGCTGCCAGCTCACAGCTTACCTGGCAGCACAGCCTCAGCTGCCCAGAAAGAAGGAAGACTCATTTTTGGGAAGAGTGCCTGCCTGTGTAAGTGGTTTTATGATGCCAAGTTGGGAGCAAAGAAAGTGTTGTGAGTGCCCTACTTGGTGCACACCTCCTATGGAAAACAGTCTCCTCTTTGGAAAGCTCAGAATTGCTGACACTGGAGCTTCTCCACACCTCCACTGCGGTGTGATCAAAGGAGCATGGTAGCATCTTCCAGGTCATTCACACCTTTTGCCTATGAAAATGTGCAGTCCCATTCAGCTTCTGGACTCATTCAGTCCACTGCTGTGCTTTCAAAAACCCAGTTCTGCTGTCAAAAAAAACCCCAAAACACAAACCCAAGATCCCCTGGCTTTTCCTCTCTTCCAAGCCCAAGTGTCATTGTTACAGAACTCCTGGGCTCTGAACCAGCACTCCCTTTCCAGCCTAGCACCTTGGCTCTTTCAACCTTGGCTGGTGCTTGTTTATTTTGTCCATTGCCACGGAAGTGGTGCTGCAAAGTGAGACCAGTGAAACCACACACAGCCCCCTATGCCCCACTCATTCTAAGTCTTTTCGAGGTACTAGTGGTCATACACAGCTCTGTGGCCCAGATCAGTTCCTTCCTCCTCTAATACAACTAGGAACCTATCAATGAAGCTGAAAATTCAGCACTTAAAAATCATGCTATGCTGACAATGTAAGCTCTCATCTCCCGGTGGCAGTGTTACAGACCAGCCCATCTCTGGTTGATTTTAATCATCAAAAATTGGGGAAGCTTAAAAAGGCTCTAGACAAAAGGAGGAAAAGATTATGATTAATGAGCCTGGTAAAATCATACTCAGGCTCCCAAAAGGCCATATATGGACCACAGAGGACATAAGAGGACTTTCCAACCTCGCCGCGTTTCTTGTGCAGCTCAGTCAGCTCCTCTTGGTGCTTTATCTTCAGCTGGGCCAGTTCCTGCAGCTGTGCATCGTTCCATGTGCCATCATGTCCTGGGCTGCAATCGGAAAGAGAAGAAGAAGAGATGTCCCAAACTAGAATCCAGTTCTTTCTGTACCTTTGCCAGGGTCTGGACACTGCCTCCCTGGGATGCTCTGTACACCAGGAACACAGGTGATTCATAACAAACCAAGCCACAGCTGGCTTCCACACCACGCACTCCTCACCAGCCAAAAGGCCATCACACAGTACTGGAAAGTTACATCTCCTGAGGACTAGATTCACTTTTTGTACATTTCTAAACAAGAATTCAAACTCCAGTGGAAGATAACTAGCCTTTGTTTAAATCTGCATGAAGACAACTGAGTCTTAGAAGTACACTCTCTAAATTCTGAAACAATTACAAATATTTTACCACCCCGATTTGTTCTGGAGGGAGCTGGTGGGTCTTGAAGATGCAAGATGTCTGGAGAGGGCACAGAACCAAAAGCTAGGAAACCAAGGGTGTATTCCCAGGCCCTTGGGTTTACAGTCCCAGCTGTGACAAGTCACTTCTCCATTGGCCTGGCTATACTCTTTTTGTGTGTAAGTTTTAAAGTGGTTACTAATTGTGTTTTTCAACACTATTACTGTAAGATAATCTTGAATTTCTACATTTATATCACCCCCACCCCAAATAACTATAGAGTGTAACATTTATCACTCATGTCTCTGAAAGCACAGAGATAGGAACAGAGAAAACCAAGTCTTTTAAAAAGCATATACACACACAGACTCTGAGCACACTATCAGCTATATTTTGAATTACAGCTTTTAAAAAAACCATAATTTTAACTTCAACACCGTTGTATCAGACAAACAGAACAAGGTAATTGCATTCCTTTCTGCAGTCATTTTGTGTTATAACAGTCCAAAGGGAAACAGATAATCCATCCAAAGGCCTCACAGTGATATCAGTAACCTCATGCTCTTCCCAAAAAACAACCAACCAACCCCTCGCTGAACTAATGCTACACTAACTGCATTTCCAAAAAAATGTGAGCACACAGACAGGAAGCCAAGTCCTGTGGTAATAGCCAACATATCCTATAGCTCCAGTCAGGCACGCATACCCCTATAGCCAGAACTAGATACTACTCCTTGGCCTTGAGGGAAGTAAAACACTTTTCTCAGCTGTCTAGGATTAGGAAAGTAATTCTGTTTCAAAAACCTATCATATATTGAGCACAGTATCAGAGTTCAGCTGAGTCTTTACTTTCAGATCCTGCTTCTGTACCTTTCCTCTCATCCACATTTAGTCCAGCCTCATCTCTAAGAGCTGGCATTCAACCAGAACACAATTGCCCTACACTGAAATGGTTCAAGACAACTGCAGCCATTACAAAGCTCTTGGGAACTTTCACATGGGTGTTAACTCCAGCCTGCTGGAGTTTTGCCTGCAATTCCTGTAAACCTAGGAGTTCTTCCTTCTCTGCTATATTGATTTATTTTGTATCCCAACTGGACATGCTCATACAGTTCCCTCCTGTAGAAGGATTCTGGTTTCAGAACAAGAGCAAAAACAGCCTCAACAGAGGTTCTTATAGAAGAACCTCTTATAGAAGAAGGAATTCTTATAGAAGTAGGAATTCCTAGCTCCTCGGCCCTGCCTTCTCTTCAGGTACCCTGAGGGCAGAGCCTGCCAGCCTTCACCTGTGGGACAGACAGGCTGTGCAACAGAGACTTCTGGCACACGGGTTTGCTATGCAGTCAAACACCAGCAGAACCAGCAGCACGACCCCTGCCTGCAGCACCAGGGTTATTCCCAGGTTAGGGAGGAAGCTTCCCAAGAAATCCTACTAAAAAGCAGGCACAGAACACCTTCCTTTTGGCATCTGATGCTTACTTAGGACTGACATTTCACAATCACGGTTTATTTCTGTTCTTCCCTTTCACGTGACGACACAGATCGAAAGAAACGAAGCCATTAAACGATCCCATACTCATTAGGAAGAGCAGGCAAACACTTGTAAGCGTTACAAGGCAAACAGACCAGAAGCAGCAGCTCATTGTGGTCCACCTTTGTTCTGTGAGTTTGTGATAAATCAGCTTCCTTCCCAAACCTGGCCAGACCTTTCTGTACTGCATACTCTAAACATACTGTAATTTTATCACAGGCTTAGACACAGCTGTAAGTTATTTTTAATCCAAGAGAATTCCAGTTTGTTGTGTGCCATGTCACTGTAGGGACCCAGCAGCTGTTTGTATGAGGCATCAAACAGTGGTTTAGGTTACAAGGTGCACAACAGACAGCTGCTGACAAATAGGAGTGTTACATACCTGGTCTCATGTCTGGTCTGCATGTCATATTTTTCTGCTTGAAGCTTATCAGCCAGCACCGCATGAAGGTCTGACTTCTCCAGCAGCTTGTTATCTGCAAGAAAAAAAAAGTGCACTTAAGACAACCAGAAAGCAAATCCAGATTCCCACCTTTTCCTGCCAGGTGGGATGTAGTCCCTTTAACTACTCTGACACAGCCAAACACTACGTGAGCCTCCACCACAGCAGTGTGTTCTCCCTTCTCTTTGATCTCCACAGGTTAAGGCACCATCCACCTACAACCCCAGGAACTCCTCATTAATCCAGATGCTGTGTGGGACTGGTCTTATGAAAGCTTAATAAAGAGAGAGAGACTGCTCGGGTGCATTGTTATCTGCTAAAACAGACAGAGTTGAAAGTTCAGACTCTTTACAGCCCCTCAAAGAACAGCAACCAGGAGAACAGGCCTGGCGGAGAGGCCAAACCCAGCTCTGCAGGGTCCTGCCCAGGACTGTTCGTTTTCTCCCACAGTGTGTGGGACCTCCCTTCCATCCTGGCACAGCCGAGGCAGGAGAGGGGCAGGCAGGAAAGCCTGGACAGAGAGTGCTGGCCCCTGGATAGCTCCAAATTTTACAAAAGACCATGAGCAGGGTCAATAGCACCATTGTTCTCGGTTCCACAAGCAACTCGGCGGCAATTGTGTAGACAATTCAGACATTCAGTCTTGTCCAGGGCACAAAGGACTTCAGCCTGTGAGACAACTGAAACAACTACTTATTTTCCTCGATAAAGCAAAAATTCCAGCTTTCCTGTTACTGCAGACATGTCCCAAACAATCCCGTGAAAACGTCTCGGGTGAGGCCCCGGGGACCCTGTGCCACCACGGCTTCCCCACTTTTGAAGGAGAAGAAGAATCCCAGAATGATTCGTGCTGGAAGGGAGCACAGCGGGTCACCAGGTCCCACATCCCTGCCCAAGCAGGGTCATCCCTGAGCACATGGCACGGGACAGAATCCAGTTTTGGAATGTCTCCAGCGAGGAAGACTCCACACCCTCCCCACAGAGCAGAGTCTCCCTGCAGATACTGATGGACATCGTTGAGGGAGAAGCGCTACTCGGCCGCGCCCACGTCGGGCCCCACTTACACTGGGCGATGATCTCCTCGAAAG